>MU253883.1:0-59308 GCA_019669825.1 Calycina marina | reverse complement strand
AACGCGCTCCGATGTACTGTATTGTTTTCAGGACCTCGAATAGGTCGATCGGGAGTCAATCGGCGAGCAGCTAAGCGCGTAATCGGGGCCATATTAGTGGTGTTGGTCGTAAAGGAGTAAGGGTAGGGAGGAAGTAGGAGTGGTTGTTTTGGTGATCTCGCTAAAAACCAGCCCGCCCATCAATTCCTGTACCCCCTGGTGATTGGTGCAGACGATCACTGTGACCCAAGCTAATCACGAATACACCACTCATGGTAAGCGAGGTTCACGGCATGAGATGCTAGGTAGAAAATCACGTTTGATTTACTCTATGGAATTAGCAGGCATTAGGTAGCTACCAGTCTTTTGTGTCTTAACAAATCCTCTGCCATTGCATTCATAACAGTATTTCAGGTCTCTTTACAACCCCGTAAGAGAATCTGTCATCGGGTATGGTAGCGAGTTTTATAATGTCCTTCAAAGATGGTAGATTCATCCAGGGTAAATCTGGGTGGGTACGATAGGTAGGAATTCATGGACTGATGTACTGAATCTCAAGCCCGTGACCGTGACAACTTGCAGAAGACGGAACTCAACACGCCCAGAATGTGGACAAATGGACAAGTGTGCAAGATTCCTGAACACCTTTATATACATACATCAGCAATCGGCAATCATTTTCGGGTATCGCAACGCAGTGCTATGCATCTCAATTCGTTTCTCCTGCCATGCATGTAGAAGTACAACCCTGAGCCCATTGATATCATCATCCTCTATTTGTCGGCAAAGCCAACTCGTCGAACCGCTTTGCTTTCGTTCGCGACATTATCGTCCTCGAGCATCTGATCCAGATCCATAGAATCAATCGTACCCGATTGTCCGCCTTGTTGAGGAGGGGACATTAAGCCGCGCGTTGAACTCCGCTCTTGCATCTCTTGGCCGCCTACAGCAGCGGGGTCAATGCCGTTGGTCACATATGCACTGTTAAATGGCTCAAAGGTCTCCTGCTCATCGACCTCCCTCTCAGAGACCACCACGGGGTGTTTGTTACTATTGTGGCTTGAAATGGTTCGCATCAAGGGTGATATATCGTCATCACTGTCCCGCTCGCTATAGGTACGCTTTCCAGGTGACTTGGGAGTGGGTGATGGAGACGAGTCGACATCGGCAGAGAATTCTGCTTTGAAGGCCGCGTTGTCTAGCTGGACGAATTTCTGGAGCAGTTAGTATCAGGCGTGACCATTTCAAAGAGTCACCTACCTCGAGAGCGGACGGTAGTGGGAAGCGTTTATGTGTCATAGCCTTCTCATTTGCGTACACGACTAGAGGACCTTCTTTCTCCGAATGGTAGCTCGTTGCTTCGAGAACTCGTTCTTCGGTTGATTTCTGCTAGCGGTCAACATAGGAGTGATTCAGATTCAGATTAGATTGTTACCTCGACAGTAACAGGGTTTGAATCAGCAGAAGCGTAATGTATCCTCCACCACTGCTCCTTGTCAGATTCAGCTTCATCTCCTGAAATGTCTAGTGTTACCAAGCTTGGCTCAGATGCCCTACGGATATACATAGTGTCCATATCCGGGCAAACTCCACGCAAGGTGTACTTGTGAAGTGTAGGCTGGTCGGGGTCGTCCGAAGGCTCTGTATAGAGCTTGGATAGTTCTCTCAGCTCCGCCCGACACAACTCCTTCTCCTCATTGAGAGATTTTACTTTGCGCTCAATACTCTTGAATAGTCGAGTCAATTGAGCTGAAAGATCCCCAGTTTTAGGAGCCTCATTGACGTCGATGAGCTGCTCCTCGCTCAGTGGCACGTCAATCTCATCGCTATCATGTAACATAGAAGTCTGGAACATTTCTTGCAGCGTGAGCGTCTTGCCAGCATGAAATCTCAGACCGTTCAGTGTACTTTCCACGTCACATATCTTCTGTAGCTTCTGATATATAATAGGCTTCTTGAGCCGCATATCCTGAGCTGCCTGTCGAGCCGGCTCAAGGTATCTGTCAGGATACCACACAGCTGGAAACTTGATGCCAGATTTCTTGTTTATAGTCCAATTTGTCAGCTGGAAAGTCACCACGTCCGCGATATGGTTGATAAAGGGAACGTCGTCAATTTCCGAGACAGATTCAGGCCATAAGGCTCTGTCAGCCAAGTCGTAAATGGTTTCATCAGTTGAATCTTCGTCAGGGAAGGGTGCTTGAAATATGGAAAAGTTCGAGCGCTCCTCTGTGCCGCTGGACATTTGACTAAAGAGCTTCCCGTACATCTCAGGACTTTCCCGCATAAGCCGATTATACACTTCTAGAGCTGCGGTCTCCGTAGATTTCATCCTTTGCTTCGACAGTTCCCTTTGAACAGCTTGCGAGTTCTCAAGAGCCCTCACAGATCCATAACTACGATCTGTATTTTCTAGGAAAGCCATGAGTCGCTGTAGCTCGTGTCCGAACTCCTCCTCATGCGTGTACGGTTCAGTGTCGTCTTTGAGAGGCGCACTTATGGGTTTTCCGCTCCACCAATCCTCGCCATAGCCATAGTCTGGTAATATGTCTTTCCGGCAGATGAATACTTCTCGCAGGAGAGGTATGCCATGGTAAATAGTCAGAAGTGCTGCAAGTCGATGACCATTTCCAGGTTTCAAGAATGCTGGTGCTTCTAGATCTCGTTTCCGATACGCAGGCTCCGGTTCCGATGGCTTTGACGGAGTATGAACCATCTGCCAAGTGTCTGTCTCCCAGGGTGGGCGCTGAGCTGGGCCAAAACGTATACCGCTCATCTGTTCACCCTCATCCCCAGTCAGATCTATCGGTCCCTGTTGTTCTCCAAGTGATTCTCGTATTGCTCTCTTGAGATCCTCATCCTCGTCTTGATACCTGTCAGTGCTGCTGGGAAGCCTTTCTAGATTTTTGGCCGCCAACTGACCTGTGTTTGCTTGCCTTATGCTAGGATGTGGTGAAGGAATACGTGATGGTGCTGCTGAGCGCCCGCCGTCGTTTGTCATAGAATAGGAGGGCAATTCATCTGGACCTTGTATCCTAAATTCCGGTGCGCCTATAAACTCCTCAGTATCGCTCGTGTACATATCTCTGGTTCCTGCATGTACGAAAGGTCTTACTGGAGCGGTTCTTGGGATCATACACACCTTCTCTATCCCGCTCATGAAGCGTTGGATCCCAGTCAAGGACTGGTGTCTTGTACTAGAAGGGACTTAGAGAATAGGTTACATGGATTAGATTCCAGTTAGCATACCTTTGTAGATGTTGGATTATCAAAATATTCTCCAACAGCGTCTGGCAGATTGTTCTTATGCTCCTATTCCCGTGAGCTTGGGAGCTTGAGAGCATATATTGTAAGCTGTACCTTGAGTCTCTTTCTGACTTCAGCCCTGTCTATGGTAGAGTCTGTAATACCAGTGAACTCATAGAATGTATCAACGTCGCCTGATGATGGTTCGGTTGAGGCCATAGCTAAGGATGGATGTGCAGCTCAAAACTGCAAAAGAAATGGCAGATTGTCTCTAGATCATAAATAAAAGCTCTGGCGCAAATAATGGCCAGATAATTAGACAATTAATTTAGAGAGGTGGTGCTGTAGGAAAAGAAATTCAACTGCAATGAGAAGGTGTTGAAGTTCTGTTTTTGGGGGGCTCGGCTCACAAGTTCAAAGATGAGCTTCGACTTGGATTCTGACGCGTATGCAGGGATCTTGCAGCCAGTGCTGTCGTTGTACAAATATACAGCTATTTGTGGTAATTCACTGTTCATTATAAGCCTGACTGTGAATATCCGAAATATCGTGTTGTAAAAGTGCGCCGAGTAATTGATTAGATCTTACATATTGCTTCCACCTAAAATTCAGAAGTGCAGAGTTCAGTCGTGAATCAGCTGCCAACTCCCCCTGTGACTAGAAGGAGCTTCATCAGATGGCATGATCTAAGGCTTAAGCCTCATATTCCTGCCACAGAGGAGTAAAAGCTATGGCTAGCTGTACAGAGATGTGGCAGAAACAGAAAAAAGCTGACGGCCTTGGAGATGTCTCCTTGTAGGTAGTAAGCAATGATAGAGAGCCTATGACTAGAAGAGAAGATAGTAGGAGCTAGTCATGCTACCGTTGAAGTCTTTGTGTTTCACAGTGGAGGCAAGAAGTCTGCAGTTATCTTCATGGTCGTTTCTGGACCTACCAGTCACAGTAGCAGGGAAGAAGACACTAGCGTGCAGTTGTAGAAACAAAATGTGTATTTCGCTGTATACTCCCCAAATACTGTGTCCCCATGTTATATGAGTGTCCCAGGCCCTCCTATACGCCAGGTCTATAATAACAGCCCCAAAATCCGTTGTAAATGCGCTGCTGACCTATGCCTCCAAATAACTCCATGCAAAATCAGGCTATGGGAGATGAAGAATGCATAAGAGGGAGAGAGAAATGTTGTCCGAGAAGCTCCACAACCATAAAACAGAAAGATATGATACTTCTGATCCAACACAGGCCTAGAAAGCCTCTCATTTCTCCTCTTCTTCATTCTCCTCCCCACTGTCCTGCTCTCCATCGTCGCCGTCGGAACCAGCCTCTTCGTCGCTGCTCGTGCTAGCCCCAAAGTCTATATCGCCATCGCTCTCGGCCCAGAAATCCTCGTCGTCATCAAACTTCATGGGTGGCGCGATGTTGAGAGAAGTTGGCACGACAAAGCCTCCCGGGATATCCTTCTTTGAGACTTCAACCGCCTGATTTGCCTTTCTGTTGTATTGTTCTCGGTCGTTGCGATACGTGACACCGGCATCGACGTTGGCGGGGGAGTTGACTTCGGGATCGTCGAGGAGAAGGAGCACCGATCGTAGGACTGACTCAACGCCTTGCAGTGGTGACCAACGCTCAGCTGCCGTCTCTCCAGATTGTTCATCTTCTCCAGGTGCGTGCAGGATTGAAATGCAGAGCTTACCATCAGGGTAGATGTTAGGATGGTAGATAGGGCGGAGAAACTTGAAGGTTGGTGGCTGGTATGGGTAGGTGTCCGAAAAGGTCATTTCAGCCTTGAAATATGCACCATTGAAAGCGCTATCGTCGTTCACTACCATGAGTCCGAGGTTCCAGATGAAGAGACCACGCTCATTGTCCTCGATATTGACCCATTTCTCCTTCTGTAGACTCTTGAGCTCACTCATGAGGCGAGCCTTCGCTCCTGCCGCAGATGACATCTTGTCGTGGACTGAGCTTGGTAGTTGTGCGGTGTAGTTAACGTTCTGGACGAAAAGTTGAAGATCTTCTGGGGATTTGACTTTGTAGGGTTTTGGAAACTGGTCTGAGGCGGTGCGACGACCTGGGTAGCTTGTGTACGCGTTGTGGAAGATTTTTTGCAGTGAAAGAAAGTTGTCTGGTGGAAGAGAGTTTTGATGGACCAAAAGAGGGTGGTGGTTTAAAAAAGCTATACTAGGAGTTTGGTGATGAACAGGATTCGAAGTGGCAGTGGCAGTTTATATGAAGTTGCGCTACGGGACTGACCAGGGTCAAGGAAGGGTCAGCCTGGCGCCACGCCAAGTGTCAAAGTGAATGATTGAACCTGCTCTCATTGACAGAGCTAACGCCGAATATAAGTTAGCTGCCATTGGTTCCGAAGAGCCTTATGGACGTTGGTGAAGTCAGCAGAAAGCAAATTCTCTTCCTAAAAAACTGCCCTTCAGTGCATGAATTCATGTCCTTCTATACCTTTCAGGTTAAGGAATTGGTTTCGCCACGTACAACTAGAGCAGACTATCTCGTTGTGACGATATATGTATTATTCTCTGGTACTGCTTGACATATAACGCCGCGCCATTTGCAGATCTTGCCCGCGCCCATGGTATCATAACATAACAATCGTACTCCTTGCTAATCCACACAGTCGTTTACAAACCAATTGACAAGAAAATAGGCCCCCCCTCCCCAAAGACTGCCGATTGCTGGAATCAAAACTCATCGGATGTTTTCCTTGCCAATACCGGAATTTTGAAACTTTTTCTTCTCCGCATTCTTCTGCTCAAGTCTTGCTTTTGCTGCCGCCGCTCTTTCAGGAGGAAGCGCTGGTCTAGCCTTTGTACCAGCGCTTGGTGCATGTCTAAGCCGGCTCAAATCCATGTCCACCTGCTGTCTTGTTGCAAGTTCCCCACGCGGTCTTTGCGTCGATAGCTTATCAGAGCTGTGAGAGCGGATCATGGCCGGTTTGGGTGAAGCGGAAGCAATGTTAAAAATCGATGGACGAGGACTGTTCTGTAATTTTCGTTCGAGTTTTGGATGGCCTGGAAGGTCAAGTAAGGATGGCTCTGGAGAGGAAAGGTCCATATTTGGTTCCTCTGGGTTGAGAGTCCGGCTGTACAGAGGAGTGTCCCTTACAAGGTCATGCTTCTGAAATGCTGGATGGTTGCGCGCACTGTCTACGTTGTGACGTCTTTCCGACAGAGCTGGAAGAGCTTTGTCGAGGTTTAAAGCAGGTGAGCCAACCGGTGTGTTAGAATGTATCGGTCTCAGAGGCGCGAGGCTCTTTGAAGGTCGGAACACAGACGAGGTTGCAATCGGTATTTGACTGTCCTGGAACAATTCATGTACTGATCGAGATCTCGTCAATGATCTAGATTTTGAGAGTCTCTCTTGCGAACGCCGAAAGTGAGTTCCATCTTTACTGTCATTGACTGATGCTCGACGAAGCCGCTCCTGTTCTCTGATATCTGTGGTAGTGTTTGAGTACTCTGCGACTGCCTGCTCGTGCTCGGTCACAGTCCTGTCAAACGCCGACTGGAGCTCCTTCACTCTTAACTCTGAATCATTAGCTAGGGCTAGCTCCTTTCTCAGAGCGGTGATTTGGTCGTGCCTTTTTTGGAGGAGATGTTCCGAGTCACGTCGCTGCGATTTCAACTGCTCTTTCAAATCATTGTAATCTTTCTGCAGGCTCCGCAGCACCTCATCCTTCTTTCTGGCATGCTCCTCTGTAGACGATCTCTGTTTTTCCATCTTCTCTTGACTTCGCTCAAGACGCAGTTCGGAGTGCAGCAAATCTCTTGTGAGTCTCGTGTTCTCATCTTGAAGTTTCATGGCATTTTTCTCGGCTGTTGCTAGCGTTTGTCGCAGGTTCTTCATTTCATCCTTGAGAGCAGCGGCTTCCTTGAGCTGGGTCTTTGCTGTCCGGAGTTCCTGACATGTGTCTGAAAGAGCTTTGTCCGCTGGTGGCGGAGGAAGACTCTTTTTCGTGACATGGCTTGCAAGGTGTTCGTCACTCTCCATTGCAGCTCGAAACTCCTCAACCTGAGACCTATATTGGACAGCTAAAGCTGTTTGCCTTGCCAATTCTTTGATGAGTTCTGGTGAATCCTTATCTGTGCCATCCTCCGTGACTCGTGATGAGAGCTCTGCTATTCTAGCTTCCATCTTCGTGATTCGGCATTGCTCCTCTTCTAACTTTGCGGACAGCTCAGCCGCCTCTGAGTCTTTCTGCTTGGCATAGGATTTTGCCAACTGTTTGTACTTTATGAGTTTATCCATACGCTCTTTTGACAGCCCCTGTTGAGTATCGAACTCGGATTTCCAGTACTTCCCTGACTTCGAATGCGGCTCATTGAGATCTATGGTAACGTCGCCATCGTGTTCGACACCACTGACCAACTCATGCATTAATTCCTGGTTCGTCTTCTTGCTTGCTGCTTTATGACGTTGCGGTTGTGCCATAACTCCATGTTTAATCTTGTCCCTGTCTGCTCCGACGTCAAGAAATGGCCGTAGCACTGGGATATCAGCATCGTCATTATCTGATGAAGTCTGCTTTGTCTTGCGCTGTCGTGAGTTCTCCAATGTCCGCGTGAGTGACGTGATCACCCTTGTCTTTGTGTAAGGCTCTAATGACGAGCTTTCACTGCTGATGTCTTTTCTCAATATTGCTCTCTTGGCCGCGCTCTTCCCTTCATTGTCTTTAACTTCGTTGCCAAAGACGACGTTTTTCCGTCGCCTTGCCACTGTGCCTGGGGTCATTAAGATTCCGGACGGCTTCTTGGGCGATGGGATCTTCGACGCGACTGTTTTAGCATTTTTCTTGACTATCTGGTCCCCCTTCTTCTGGTCGTCTGCTTCCCTGTATATTTCATCTTCGGTTGGTGCAGGAGTCCCCCATACGGCACTTTTCACAGCGCGCAATACAAATACAGGCGCTGGGGTTTCAGGAGCCTCGAAACATTCGCTGCCATCTAGTACAATCAATAACTGGATGCTTCTTGTACCTAACAACTTACCTTGCGCGCGAGCCCCATCCCCTGCTCGTCCTAGCCACCAATCAAACATTGCGATATATCAGGTTGTGAGAATCTCAAGCAATGGTCCTCTCATAGTCACGAGCTGCAGGAGAAGTGTAAAAGAAAGAATAGTATTTGGCGCGTCAATGACTAACCTGCTAACACAATTGTTCCTTCCTCAAACGCGACATTTAAGCGTTCCCGATTCCCGATAGGTTAATATATACCCGATTAAGTAGCCGACATCACGTTCCCTCGCGTTACCACCAACTGTTCAACCTCAGACATGAGTTGCAAAGACAATCCTGCTGGCCATGAAGCGACGCCTAACAATAAGACTCGTTCGAACCTAGGAACTGGGTTAGGCACCAAGCTAGATAATGCCTATGATTCATTAGTGAGCCCGACGGGCAAGATGACGCCAAGAACAAATGCCAACCGCAGGAAACTCGCAGCGGAAGCACGCCTTGGATCTGCAGCGAAGAATGACGGCGAAGGCGCTTTGCAAGAGCTTACAATGAACCCAAATGGACTGGACGAGGAATCGGGTTACCAAAAGCGGCGCAGAAAGCACAAACCGACCACTGTTGCGGACCCACCAAGGCTGGAAAGGCATGTGGACCGTTCAGCGAGGAAGAAGACTGCGCATATGATCATAGAAAGATCATCATTAGGGTGCGCGAGTGATAACGAGGAAGAAAGTCTGTTCGAGAATGTCTACAGCGAGGTCGAAGATGAGGAAGCTGCACAAGAAGAAGTAGACTCGGAGGAGGACATATCGAAGATCGCACCAGATACACCCTCCAAGCGTGGGAAAATAAGCGCATCGAAACGTCAGAAGCGCTCCCCGACCCCTCCTCTTGACCTATCACCCCACGAACTGTACTTTTCGCAGAATAGACCGGGAAGAACAAAGACCAGCAATACCAACTTATCATCAGTGGCACTGCTAGATCACGAAGAATACTTTGAGCTTGTGCGGAGCTATAAAAGCCAGCATAACGATGACCTGGAATATCTTCAAGCAGAGTATGCGAAGTCCTTTAATCAGTGGCAATTTGAACTAAGTCAGGGTTTCAACATATGTCTATATGGCTTCGGTTCGAAGAGGTCACTTCTGATGAAGTTCGCGGAGTACATTGACGACAGGCAGAAGGACGATATAAACAAGAAGGTCGTGATAGTCAACGGTTACGTCAGTAGCATGAGTCTTATTAAAGATACCCTACAAACCATCGCCGCTGCTGTATCGGACCCTGCTGCTGGGCCTCCGAAGCTGGGTTCTCAACCAGCGGGAATGCTTGATTCCTTGGTCCAATTGCTTGATGAGGACCCTAGTAAGCATGTCACTCTGGTTTTGCATTCGATCGACGGACCGACGCTTCGTCGGCCTACAGTTCAAGCCATACTCTCCCGCATAAGTTCTTTCAGTCAAGTAAAATTGATAGCATCTGCCAATCATCCATCTTTTCCGCTACTCTGGGACAGCTCAATCCGATCAACATTCAATTTTGTGTTTCATGATTCTACAACGTTCCAACCATACACCTCTGAGATTGACGTGGTTGATGAAGTGAATGAGCTGCTTGGAAGAAGCAGCCGGAGGGTAGGTGGCAAAGGGGGAGTGGGCTTTGTCCTGAAAAGTTTGCCTGAGAAAGCCAGGAAGCTTTACGAAATCCTGATACAGGAACAGTTGGCGTCTATGGGTGGACAGTCAGCTCTGGATCGTAGAGACGACGAAGATGACAACGACTCTAGATCCATGAACATGGCTAAGAGCGAAGCTGGAATTGAGTTCAGGCTGCTATATCAGAAAGCCGTAGAAGAATTCATATGCAGTACGGAGATGAACTTCAGAACTCAACTCAAAGAGTAAGCTCATGGTTTCGTTTGGCACTGAATGGAGCTAACCGGTACTAGGTTCTACGATCACAAAATGATAGAGAGTCACTTTGATTTTTTAGGGACGGAGGTAATATCGATACCTTTCAAAAAGGATGAATTGGAGACCATATTAGAAGATTTGACTTCTTGATCTTCCGTCGACACCCCGTAACAATCGCAGCGTTTAATAAATTAGGATAAAAGAGGAACAGGAGTTGATGACAGCTTTCCGCATGCGCTACGGATTTTTTGAGTCACTGGTGATACCTTTTGGTCTTTCTAACGCGCCTGCCACGTTCCAAAAACGGATTAACTCAGTATTACGAGCCTCCTCTTCTGTACAGCGTATATTGATGACGTCCTGATTTAGAGCAGCGACCTCGACAGTCACCGGATACATGTACGCAAAGTCATCCAAGCACTCATGGACGCAGGTCTTCAGCTAGACATATCTAAATGCGAATTTAAGGTTGAGGAAGTCAAATTTCTAGGCCTTCTAGTTTCTAAAGATGGCGTGAAGTTGGATCCTAAGAAGGTTGCCGCGGTCGTGAACTGGACAGTACCGAGAAACTTGAAGAATGTTCAGACATTCCTAGGTTTCGCTAATTTCTATCGAGACTTTATTAACAACTTCTCTACAATTGTTGTCCCCTTATTCAACTTACCTGCAAGGACGTCAGATTCTCGTTCGACGCTACCTGCTCAGATGCTTTTAATCCCCTCAACCGCGCCTTTACCAAAGCCCGGATCCTACTCCATTTCGACCCGTCTAAGGAACTTATCGTGGAGAATGATGCGTCTGGTTATGTCTCTGATAGCGTCCTCTCCCAGTTAGGAGCCGACGGTCTTCTCCACCCTGTTGCTTTCCTTTCCAATAAATATTCCCCTGAAGAATGTAATTATGAGATATATGACAAAAACCTACTAGCAATCGTACGCTGTCTTGATTAATGCCCCCCTGAACTAGAAGGCCTGGGTCAGAAGTTCTCTATTTTGACTGACCTTAAATCCTCATTACTTCATGACTACGAAGTCTCTTAGTCGCCGACAGGTCCGCTAGAACAGGTTCCTCTCACATTTCCATTTCGAAATCCATCCTGTACCAGGTGAAGCGAATGGGAAAGCAGATGCATCTACCCGTCGTTCGAACGATCTTTCCCAGGACGCTTCAAACTCCCGAAACCAGTATTAAAGTCAAATTCTATTAAAGCCTATTCAACTCAGCACCGGAACAATCGCCGACCTACCTGACGTTCCACTCAAGATCTCCTCACTTGTCCACACTGAAGACTCCCAATTCCGCACCTTTAACTGGGACACCGAGCTAGCCGTCTTTCCAACTATAGTCAAAGAACCAGAGGAGTTGGACGAATCTACACCCGAAAACTACAACGTCTCATACACTCTGCCTACGATGGTTACAAGCTAGCTGTTACGCATATAGCTATGCGCTGATCAGGACAGCAAGAACGCTCAAAACGCAGAGCCCACGAAGGTTGGCTACATATTGGGGACCGTTTGTACGCCACCCAGGGAAAAGGCATTCTTCGAACATTCATTATGCAGACTGCCCATGATCAACGTATCACCGGGCACCCAAGCGAGAACGCAATGTCCGAATCTTCTCCCGCTCATATTGGTTCCCTACCCTCACAAAAGACATCGAACAGTTTCGAAAAGCATGCCAGGGTTGCAAGAGAGATATTATCTCTCGTTATACGAGAAGCCGACTTTTGAAACCTTTGCCAGTCCCAGGACGCCGCTGGAAAGGCCTCTCTATTGACTTCATTGGCCTTTTGCTCGTTACGTGGAAGGCAAGACGGACGCCCTGATAATGATTGCCGACCGGCTTTCCAAGGAGAAACCTGTCATACCATGTTTACCTACCATGACTGCCGCCCAAGTCGCAAAGCGCTTTGTGTAACAACCGGTGTAGAGAAGTTTGAACCTTTGCCAACCGAGCCAAAAGGCTACCATAATCTATCAGCAATCAATTCTCTTACTATACTATATACTCGAAGGTACATGCACGTGCTCCGCGAGCCAATTCACGCATCCTTCACTTGCAACTCCGGTTGCGCCTTGCAATACAGGCAGCTTCGATCGTTACACTTTGCCAGGGGAGGAGTTGCAAACCACGGATTGCCTGGCTCTCTCATTTCTGACCGTGGAATCCTATTAATCTCCGCGCTTTGGTCTGCCGCATGCCATCGACTACGTATCAAGATCTATCTGCCTCTCTATAGCCCACCATTCTGAGTCAGATGGTCAGACGGAGCACGCTAATCAAGACGTGGAATGCTTCCTCCCCGCGTTTGTTGACCTTAAGTAAGACGATTGGGATGAGTATGTTCCCTTTTGTCAATTCGCTTTGAACCCTACAGTAAGCTCCACTACTGGCCTAATGCCCTTCCTTGCCAACAACGCATACCCCGCCCCCGAATGGGCTTTGATGTTCTTCGGCTTCCTCCACCTAATGCCTCTGACCACGTCCCTGCCGCAAACATTGCTGGGAATTGGTATGTACAAAAGACGAAGGATGTTACAAATCTACTACGTGAGAACAATCGAGCCATGCATGAATCTCAAGAACGAAACGCAGACAAGAAAATAAGACCGCCCTGCTCTACCACAAAGATGGTTTGGTCTACTTTAGCTCAAAAAACATTGTTTATGAAGAGACCTTCTACGAAGCTTGATCATCGATGTTAGGGACCCTTCACAATCATCAAGGTCTACTCAAACCACTGCAAACTAAAGCCTCCCCACGAAGTAGCCCTGATCTATCCCTCCTTCAATACCCCAAATCTCGAACCGGTAACGGAGACCCCCTTCCATGTCAAGTCAATCCGGCACCACCTCCTATTGGTATCGAAATCTCGGGCGAGCAACTATGAGGATTAGAGAGAAACGTGAACTCCCGCCCTATTATTCACGACCGACCCTCACCAATTCGAGTATCAAGTTCGCTAGCGTGGTTTCGATACCTCGAAGGACTCTTGGGAGCCTCTTACCCACGTTATCCAAGCAGTGTGCTCTACTAGCAAATTCCACGAAGCTCACCCTCGCTCGAAGCACCCTACAAAGGCTGAGAGCAACCAAATACCAGCTCCTTGGCTCTAGTTTTCGTTAATACCAGTAGCAGACTTCTGGTATTTACTTGTTATGATGAGGGCTGTCTGCGACAACGATTTTTGCTCGGATTCAATGAGCCGCCAGAATTCTTCACAGACAAACGCCGCTGCTATGGCAATGGCAGAAAGTGAGGCGGCAAAACTGAATAATAAGCAAGAATCGATTGCTAAGCAACCGGCTCCCGAACAGATCTCCAAAACCGTCGCGGCGCCAACCCGCCAATCGACCCGAGGATGTAAGAAAAAGGTGCAACAGTGGCTGTCTGGATTATTTAGGCACGAGTCAGAACATCATGAAAACACAGCAAAAACACCCCCAAAGCCAGGTGTTTATCAGATTTTGCCTCAACAAATTCACACTATAGTGACCCCCAAAGCTCTGTATACCAATTTTCAAAGTAATAAGAAGACCAATGTACATAGATCGTATTCTCTGAAAGTGCTTTATCCCGAAGATGCTGTGAAGCTATCGATTTCCTAGTAACCTTTTGGGAGAAAAAATAGAAACTAGAGATATCACGCAGCTAGAGTTCTTTTTTTGCAATTTGAAGAGTACAGAAGTGAGGCCTAATACCCAAATACCCTGATAATAAGTTATACAGAAATAGGGCTCTAAATTGATGCTCTACAGCAGTACATAGTAGGTCACTTTTGCTGTGTTTTCATGATATTCTGGCCCGTGCGTAAATAATTCTGACAACCACCGGTGGTGCACCTTGAGGAGAAGGTATATTTTAGAGACATGGGGCGGGCAAGTCTAAGGGAGGGGGTGACGTAAAGGTAACAACTCGACCTGCTACCGATCATGTGGATACGACAGACATTTCGGATGCTCCCTACATATTATCTCATTCTCCTTGAGAACCTCTTGTAGCCAAACTCTACTTCTCTTGAACTCTTGTCTTCCCTTGACAGGTGGTTGATGTGCGTATTTGCCATTATCTTGCTCCTTGAAAGACCTTTTAGTTGACTACGAGTGATTTATACAGCCACTAAAGGAGGGAGAGGGATTGTTTAGACTTGAATGCTATGGTGTTAATTGTTGGTTAGAATGTAACTTTTGCCAGAGCGGAAGCAGCCATTTATGATGGCAAGCATTGCTAACAAAGACTTGGCAGCTCGCTTAATTTCCAGACCCCCTTTTCATGGAACGACCTTACAACTTCCGGGATATGAGTGAATGATTTGCAAGGCAACAGAGGTGCAAAGAACCTGACTAGCAAGAAAGGAATCATATTTGACATGCATAAAATGCACCTTTATATGTAATCTATACTACAGTTACACCAATTCGTTACTATCCAACCCATAGTATCCACACCCCGCCACCTACGATGGTAGAACATTATTCTTCATCACTGCTATCCATAATGAACCCTGCCCTGACCCGTTGACGCACAGCTTTAACAACAGGAACATCATCATCTTCATCAGAGTCGACAATCAGTTTCGCATCCTTTTCGACTACTGATTGAGATGAAGGTTCATCACCACTCGATACTCTCCGTCGCTTCGCTTGTGAGGGTTTGTGAGGGCTTGACATCGGCGTATCGGTAGCTTCCTCATCTGAGTCTACCAAAGGATCATCTCCAACTCCAGCTGAAGATGCTATGCTCCCAGCAGGCTCCTCATTATCGCTGTCGATCGAAATAGCACTGGACTGTCTCTTTCTGCTACTTGACTGTACCAGCTCATCATCGCTTTCGAGACTGATTGCTCTTGTTTGTCGGTTCTTAGTCTTCTTCGACTTGATGCTCCCCGTAGGTGCGTCCTTTTGAGCAACTCCCAACAGCTCTTTCATGATTTGGATATTGGACCGCTGTCTCAGCTTTTCCTCCGCTTCGAAGAACAGCCGATCACGTTTTTCATTGTCCTCCTCATCACTATTCGTTACAAAGAGCTCACTCTTGATTTTGCGGTTCTTCTCTAATTCCTTAGCTCTGCGCGCAGCGGCTCGTGCCTCAAGCTGAGCGTCAGTGAGATTGTTGTCTATACCTTCTTCACTGCCTTCTCTGCGCCGCTTACGCCGAGTCTTCTTCAATGCCTTCAAAGCATCCGTTCTGTTCATCGGTTTCGGACCACCAGGAGCAAACATAAGCTCTTTGTCCTCTTCGTCATTATTGAGTGCATCATCTTCATCGTCGAAGGGCTGGCGTTTTCTAGCAGCAACTTTGACAGCGGGCTTCCTCCGTATGAAGTCAGCGGCCTCTTGTCCATCGTCAAACACGGGCGGGCTAAACTCCGCTTTGCTAATCAAGTCTATGGACTGCTGAAGTTGATCGGCAGTCAACATCGAAGGGATGATCCAACACGCCTTGGGATCTTCTTCGCTACCCAGGCGTTGAAATCCAACTAGCGTCATGAGGAGTCGTAAATGCCCATTCTTGAATATTGCTATTCGGATGGCCTCCTCTCCAGGCATTAAAGCTAGAATGTTTAGCATAGAAAACATCTCGTGTTTCAGGATACTTACTGATCAGTGGTGGCTTGGGCGCCTCTGCCACTACGGCCGGCAAAGTTTCATCGTCTTCAAACAGATCCTTCTCGGCTTCAACCGATGGCAAAGGTTGGTTTGCTCCTTCCCAGCTCTTGAGCTCGCTTGCTCCATTGATCAATTGGGCCTTTGTCCACTGGATAAGGTCGTTTTCATTGCGATCCAGGATCGCGCTGACGACTATCGCAACTTGCTCATCCCACTCTTTTCCAGGTTTTACCTCTAGCTCTGCCGCAGCCCTCGGCCTTGTACTGATGGTCTGCTTCTCATATCCATACTCCAAGAAGTGTGCAGTACTATTGATTTTTGAGAAAAGCATTTCGGCAACAAGTTCTGGGCGTTCTTGCATCTTCCTCGTACATCGTTTGATCAGTTGTTTGACAAGCTCATACCATTCTGTGTACTGGCTGGAATGAGAATCTAATCCTCCAGGACCTTTGATCATCTTGTGGAATAACGACATGATGTCAACTCTGAATAGCATTACACTCATCTCCTGCTTGAAGGCAACTCTGTAGAAGAATCTATGTGATCGCTTCAGCTGAGCTGGCTTCAGATCATCGTAATACTTTGTGAAGCTGACGAAGGTATCGACACAGCCCTGTGTCACGAACCTCGAAGCAAATCGAGTGAAGTCGAATCTCCGCTCATGGGAAGTCTTTTGAACTCTGGCTTCATCTTCACCATCCGACTCGTCGACATCGTTGTTATCATCTTCGATGCTAGATACAGCAGCAGCCTTTTTCTTACGCCTCACCCTTCTCTTTGATCTCACCTGCATGTCGACATTCTGTTTCGAATATTGCTCCAAGATTCGCATATAATTGTGGGTAAGCTCCGTACAAGCATCGAGATATCCAAAGCCCTGGTCTTTGTAGGACCGAGTAATGTTTGCTACCCTGTCATGTGTGGTTTCCTCGTAGAATATCCGGTTCAGTATGTTCTCCGAAATCTCCTGGTCTTCTTCCAGTGGCGATTCCGACATCTCCTGAACAGTAAGAAGGATCTGAGTGAAGCACCTCATGGCAGCGCTCAGGTCTGCCCATGATTTGTTTTCGTAGGAGGCGTCCATGGCTCTGTTCAGCGTCACAAACATTTCCTGGTTTAGTACACTTGCAACCAGGGCGAAGGTGTCTAAGTCCTCTGGTTTCACGGCATTCTTCCCTGACGCGGATTTCTTGTTTCTTCGTCTAATACGCTCAGCCTCCAAGAACCACGAGACAAGATAAAAGAACTGGCGGGGGTGGTAATCCATGATTCGCTCTGCTTCTCTCTCGATGGCTTTCCGTACATTGTTAAACAACGGATTGAAGCCAGAGTCCAAGAAATCTCCGACAAATGAACGCAGGTATTTGGTAGCCTGTACGTTAAGTGATACTGATGTGTCAAAGTCCATAGGTCCATTATCTCCTTTTAGAGCTCGGCGTGGTGGTTTGAAAGTTTTGACGGCATCCATAACGGCCAATCCTTTGCGGCTACTTGTTAATGCGGCTTGACCTGAGATGACAGTATTCTTGTGGTTCTCCCGTTGGAGCCAAACCATAGCACCGAATCTGCCATGCCTCGACGGTGCGTCTTTCTGATACTCTCGCAACATTGCAGCCTCCTTCTTTCTAAGTCGCGCTAGCTCATCCACCTTACTGTTACTCGCTTTTGATTCTTCCATAAACAACTTCTCGATATCCACTCCTTTGATGACGTGGAACAGAACATCCATGACTATGACATCCTGTGCAATGAATTCTTCTCCAATAGTGGAACACACCGTGAGCAAGAGCTGGAAGATGTCTTGGTAATCGAAAGCGCCAATGGTTGCTGATCTTGATATTTCGGCCTCATCGCCCTCATAATGAATGTTCGGAGGAGGCGCTATCATTGCGATGTTTCGGAGAAAGTAAAGTAGGAGTTTGATGATGCCTTCATCTCTGGAGCCCCTATCCTTCATTGGCTCTGCCATGGAAGGTAGAGCACATCGAACTGCTGTATTTAGTATCCGAGCTGCATCGTAATTGATCAACGATCGCTTATATCCAAGGTGAGCGAGTTGTAGGTATGGAATATGTCGATAGTGGTTGACGGTCATCTCAGTCTTTTCTAATGGCCAGGTCAAAGGTACAAGAACCTCCAGACAAGCCAAGGAAGTTTTCAGCTTCAGTCTGTCCTCGGAAGCATTCTCTTGCCATGATCCGAGTATAGGAATCAGATCACCTCCTACCAAATTAGACTCTGCCAGACATCTGGCGACGTCCAGTCGATTGGCTTTCTCGTCATATAATTTCAACCACTTTTTCAAGTCTCGCAGACATGCCAGAGCGTCATCTCCAAGTATATATCGCCCATCTTCGTCTGCACCACTTCCTCCAAGCTACATTTGCGTTAGACATAGTCAATGCTTGGTTTAAGGGAAACCTACCGCAGAAACAAGACTGGAGATATACGCCCGGACTTCCGGATCTACAACATCTTTCTGACCCTTTCCAAAGTCCATTGCATCGATATCAACTGTTTTGATCGCAGCGCACTCAATCCGTGGATGTTCTCATTCGCAAAAACAGCTTTACACGGGTTGACGCGCTCAGACGCGTTCCACCGATATCTTGGCATATCTTGGCATGGGTCTGCCCTTAGCCGAGTCAGCGGGCTTGGCTCTTGGTTAATGGCCGAGGCAATATATAACTTGACTTTCATCCAACAGTAGGTGCAGGAATTCGTTCCGAATGACTCATCAGTCAGGCAAGTCCAACAGGGGTCGTCATGATTCCGTGCGTACGGCCTAAACCCACCAAATCGATCAAGAGGTTCAGATATACTATATATTTAACTTATAACATAACATCACCACTTATTACCTCAAATCGGCTTGCCACCTGATCTCTGAAGCTCGGCACATCTTCTAGGCATATCTGCAACACGATCCCGTATCTCTTGTATCGTAATTTTCGCCCACTCCTCTTGAATAGCCTCCTTCATTTCGTCCTCACAATCGAACACTCTCCGACGTAATTTTTGCTTAAGAATAGCCCAAATACCTTCGATCGGATTACAATCCGGACTCTGTGCAGGGTGGTAACAGTTTCGGATATTGTAGGCTTCTTTATACACTTGTGCAAGGCCCCTCTTCCGCATACCGTGTGAAGGGTCGCCATCCTCTTGTAATAGCCACGGGATATCGTCAATTTCACGCATAGACTCGATCGCACGTACGTAGATAGGTAGGAGCCGATCTACATAGTACTTCTGAGACATTGCATTGCCCTGAACTTTCTGCTCTACCTTGTGCGGCTTCTCTGCCTCCCAAACCTTTATCCTTTCCTGGTATTCTTCACTTGTTTCAGTCGTTGGTCGACGACGAGGATGGGGAGGGTTCGGTAAAGTTTCGACAGCATCTTGCATATTGTTTTCGTCGTTGTAGAATATAAGTTTACCGGCTTTGCCAAACCAAGAGATCCAGGCCGCAATATGGAATCGAACCCCTTGAAGAGGAATTTTCTCCTCAATGTTTTCAGGTAGATTACGCGTCCCCTGTTCTCGCAAAACTCTGCTCTTTGCCTGAGAAGGCGGGTCGATATGTGCTTCGTCGGTATAAACAATATGATCGAAGCCAGTGACTTGCGCAAATTCGTGACAATACCCGTATTGCTCCCTCTGAGTACGATTTGCTGGCGAAATAACCTTCTCAATAAAGGCGCACTTATGTCTTCCACCCTTTTTAGTATGCCCCTTGATATTTCTCTGCAATTGGCGTACTGAAAGGTGCAGGCCGTGGTATTCTATCTGCGTATCAAGCGGATGCTTGCGGACAGGATTTGCAGTTGAAACAAGGAACTTGCAAGTCGATTTAGAGATTCGGGATGTGCATCCAAGTACTTTAGATCGTTGCCTACGCTTATACTTTGCTTCCTAACCTAGCTCGAGGTATTCAGCTTTCCAATTCTCCCACAAGCTTCACTGATTCCGCAGTCTAGTGAAATCTTGCGCAGCGATGTTTTTCCCTGGCTGTCTACCAGTGTATCCATAAATTTGGTTCTCCGTCGAGGGGTAGCTTCATTGCCTGATAGAGGCTGGAGGACAGGTTGTCGCAAAGGACTCAGACGCGTTGGTGGTGCCATAACTGAGTTAGTGTGTATTGTTTACAAAAGGACGCGATGTTTATATTTTGGTGGGGGACGCAAGTGCGCACTAAATTCTATCAGCCACTGATGGTCTCAACAGGGGTTGCAGGAATTCTGTACGGATGACTAATCCCACCAAATTGTAAAACCCCTAATTTTTGTACACAAGTAGTTCAATCTTTAACTATGGCACCACCAACCCGACTAAATCCATATCAAACCCTATCACCAGAAAGGCTTGAAGGCAAAGAAGCTATGATCCGAAAAATTGCAAGTTCTGCGATGCCTTGACCGATAATAAAGGATTGATTCCATGAAGCCGGATTTCAGCTCGGTGTGGTATATTGGAGTCTTGTGGCCGAAATTGGAAGTAACAGTTTACAGAAATGGGCCCGGAAGCAAAGAGAAGGCTTCGCCCGAGATCTTCTATACTTGGACGCAAGTTTAAAGTCACGAAATCCATATGTAAATTCCTTTGTTCTAACGACAATCATCTTCGGAGAAACCCTTACGAAGAACAAATCGCATACTATAGTCTGCCGGTACAGAACGCCAACTCGGTTATAAGATAGAATAGCATACTGAGGGCGGTGGCCGATATTTTTGTGCCTTTATAAAAAAGGCTATATCGCCAAAAAGTCGAGATCAACAAGTCGACTACGGCAGAGAACATATATACAAACCTCTCTTTGGTTTCTTTGATCATATTATATATACAGACGAAGCACACGTTGATCCAACATCACAAGGTCGAACTCGAGTTCTACAATGTCGAAAAGACATAATTGACGAGACTCCTGCGTACCCTAGCAAACCTCGTCATCGCCCGACAACCGAGACAGAAGAAGAGTATCAACAACGGGTACAGGAATGGGATGCCAGCAAGCCTCACGAGCGTAATAAACAAGTATAAGGCAATGCAATGACCCAGAAATACTACGTTGAACGTCTTTTACCTGTTTATACTGAAGCTGTACGAGCAATGCAAGGAATTGACAAGAAACCATGGCTTTTACAAGAGGATGGTGATCCTTCGCACGGCATACGAAAACGGGGCCGTGCAGCTGAATTTAAAGAGACCAAGGGTATTCACAATCTTGCTCACCCTGCCCAGAGTCCGGATCTGAACCCGATTGAAGCTATTTGGACTATCATCAGGCAGCGTATACGACGTAAATACTTCGAACCGGAGGAGGACATGAAGAAGTATTTGGAGGAGGAATGGGACAAAATTACGATTCAGAAAATATGGGATCGCGTTGCAGATATGCCTCGAAGATGCGCAGAGTTCGTAAGATCCGGTGGAAAACCTGTTAGAGGTAATAAATGGTGATGTTGTAAAATAAATAAGACATAACTAACTCATATCAATAGTAACACCTCTTGGCTTTTGGTGGAGATTAGTCATCCGCACAGAATTCCTGCAACCCCCGTTGGGAGCACAGGGGGTGCTGGAATTCATCGCCCAGGGGCCACCACGTGATATTTGAAGTTCGTATTTCTTATATTATTGCATTTATTACCACAAAGAAGACCTAATTCGCTGTCCCTCAAGTTATTGTACACGCTTACACCCCAAGACATCTCCTTGATACGTTTACGAATTTCATCAATTGTGATTCTGTCCCATTCTTGCTCAATTGCTGCTTTGAATTCACCAACTGTATGCTACGTCCCACCACGTAACCGCTGCTCCACTATCTGCCAATAAGCCTCAATAGGATTCAGATCTGGGGACTGTTCAGGATGTTCAAGAATATGGAGATCTGCATCGCGTTTGAGCTTGTAACAAGGGTTGTTTACCGATCGATTGCCCTGAGAGCGATCACCATCTTCTTGAAGGCGAAAGCGGTGGCTGTAATGCTCTTCTAAGGCCTTGATCTCTTTAATATGCTTTGGTAGGATCTCCTTAGCATAGAATTGTTGTGGCACTGCATTGCCTTTAGGTATAACCTCTGCTTCTGGCTGTGCTCCTTCCCACGCCTTTACCTCATTTTTATACTCTTCACCACTTTGGTACATCGTTCTGCGAGGTGTTCAAGGTTTGTGAATCTTTTGAAAAGGCTCTTTTGGCTCCTTGTAGAATATAAGCTTCCTTTAATGGTTGTAGGAGACTCCAGCGGCGCAGTGAATAGTAACATCTAAGCCTGAGGATTTTGTGTCTTTTAAAGTCTTGTTATGACCTGAATAACGTAGCTCGTACTCCGCTGAATTTTGGAGTTTGACTGACTGGAAGTGGACTTCATCTGTGAACCATATATACTGCCAAAAGCCTGCCAGTCTCGTTCTCGTGGGATTGGCCATATTTAACACGAATAGGCTTGCTTTTTTGAGAAAATTTGGTGGTATAGGGTTTCTTGAACCGCCGAGCACCGTCCTGAGCCGTATGGTGTTGTAACGTACGTGCTGAGGGCTTGCCATCGAGTGTTTTAGCTTGGTTTTTATATGGCATATGGCTCTTTGTGTATAGGGGCTTCCTGGTTCGCAACCTTCCTAAAGT
Organism: Calycina marina; assembly: GCA_019669825.1. Lineage (NCBI taxonomy): Eukaryota > Fungi > Ascomycota > Leotiomycetes > Helotiales > Pezizellaceae > Calycina > Calycina marina. The sequence goes on along the minus strand of MU253883.1, from coordinate 36,959 downwards.
CTGCTCCAGATATCTTGCTCTTCCTCCCTAACTTAGAGCTAATCTTTCTTGTTCTTCTAATAGCTTGGTCACCTAAGATCTCCCTCTTTTTGAGCCAAGTACGTGCGGTAGAAGGTAGTAGGTTGATATTGGGTTAGCGGCAGGTTTCTCCGAGAGACGTCGCATTTTCTTTCTTATCGTATGCATCAAAAAAAACGAGCGCATTTGATAGTACTACGCTCACGCCATTGGGGAGAATGAGGAGGCGTGTTTTCACAATTTGATTGTGTTGCAAACGCGACGTGGCCTCTGCGCGACGAATTCCAGCACCCCCCGTGGGAGGGTGCGGTTGATTAGTCATTCCCAACTAATTCCTGCTGCTGTTGATCTATTGCAACCATCCCTTCAATTCCTCACAGCGACGATGCTTTGCCCAATACTGAGACGAAGATTGCTGCTACAGAGCTGCAAGCACACTAGATGTTTCAGCTCAAGCCCGATCGCTTCTGCGGAAGTAAAGCGACTGGGTGTAATCGGAGCTGGACAGATGGTTCGCAATACATGCCCCAGGTCCAGAATGCAGTCTAATCAGAACGATAGGGACTAGGAATCGCACTGGTTGCTGCGCAGCGAGCTAGAGTTCCAGTCACCCTGGTTGATACGAATCAAGAATCTATCGACAAAGGACTGAAGTTCGCAGGTAACTACTGCGCCATGAATTGAACACGGCCGAGCTAATGTCCTCAGATAAACTTCTTGCAAAGGATGTTACCAAGGAAAGAATTACACAAGAACAATCAGATAAGATAAGATCACTACTAGAACCGTCAATATCTATGGACGCCCTTTCCGAAGCTGATTTCGTTATCGAAGCTGTTCCTGAGATACCATCTCTGAAGTTCTCTATTTTCAGCTCTCTAGCTCAAATATGTTCCCCCCATGCGATCCTCGCCACGAACACTTCCTCTATTTCGATCACGCGAATCGCAGCGTCGACGACGACGAAAGATTCAACAGACACGTCGGCCTCCTCCCGCGTTATTTCGACCCACTTCATGAACCCCGTGCCGATTCAAAAAGGTGTAGAGATCATCACCGGTCTTCAAACTAGTCAAGAGACTATTGATACTACCATGGCTTTCTGTAAAGCCATGGGCAAGATTCCGTCACTCTCTGCGGATTCACCTGGGTTCCTCGCCAACAGGATTCTCATGCCATATATTAACGAGGCTATAATTTGCCTGGAGACTGGTGTTGGAGGTAGAGATGATATCGACTCGATCATGAAAAACGGAACAAATGTGCCCATGGGCCCTCTACAACTAGCTGATTTCATTGGCATCGACACATGTTTGGCCATCATGAAAGTTCTGTACGAGGACACTGGCGATTCAAAGTACAGACCGAGTGTCTTACTGAAGAAGATGGTAGATGCTGGCTGGCTAGGAAAGAAGAGTGGCAAAGGGTAAGCTATCTGTTTTCTGCCTGGATAGTTCAACTGCTGACGAGCGCATCTAGGTTTTACGATTATTAGTAGTTTTGGGTCTGTCTTTTCAGTCCAGTTGCGCAATAGCTCATGTATCCTGGAATGCATGAGATGCTGCTACGCGAGTCGTTGAACTTAGACCTCAAGTGCGCTCATTTGTCCGAGTGAGTTATTTACAGGTTTATCTCGAGTGCCAAATTGCGCCTAGATGAAGCAGAGAAGTATCTACATGTCAAAATAAGTCCTCGTAAGATCATTTCCCAGGTTTAAGTCAACCGTCCAGTGCCGTTTCCCTACCCTTTTCCCAACACCCATAACCTGTACCGATTGTTCCACCTATTCTCCAGACTCCAAGTCCTTCATGGTGAAGTTTGTATAATGCAAACGGTGCTCTCTGTTCGAGCCAAAAGAAGTATATAACATTCGCGTTTGACTATTGCTGGCTTACCACATGGTGCAACAGCACCCAATATGCCTTGCTAAGTATCCACCAACCTTCGCTTTCTTCACCCTTTCTCACGAATATAGTTCATCTGAACGATGCACCAGCTGAACACTGTTATCAGCTGTCGTATTGCCCCGGTAGCGTATATCTCCGCTTTCGTGTCTGCCCATCATCATATCTAACAGGCGATAGATAGGAGGTCTCTCCGCCAACCTTATGCTGTTGCTGTTGCTGGTCTGTCTGACCCTGAGATTGATTTCCGTCAGCAGGTTGTTGACTTTGTCCACTGCTTGCTGGCTCGGTCTGGCGACTATGGCTCGCGCCCGAATTATATGCGCTCTGGAAATCTTGTGGCGCCTGTATGGGAGCTGACAGTTGCGGAATACTGAAATCTCGTGGTCCATCCATGGGCGTTCGTGGCAGCTGAAAGTCAGCTGGGGCGGACAATGGGGCACTGGCAAAACCACTACTGTAAGCGTTTGAAAGTGAACTGCTTCTTGGGGTGGGAAACGCCTGTGGTGAGTGCTGTGGCATGCCACGCTGATACTGATCCCGCAGATCCAGATCAGTTGGAAAGGTCGAGGTTGATGACGCTCGTAAGCGCGATAGGGCTGAAGGGGACTGTTGAATTGCACTTGACGATCCGTGTGTCTGAGAGTACGACAGCTCTGTAGGTGATCTCTGAAGATTTGGACCTGGCAAAGCAATCAGCATGTTAGATTTGCTTCTTGAATACGAAACTGAAGAGAGACAGGGAAAGGTCAAACGAACCTGAATATGTACTACCATCAAAATGGTATGAATTGGCGGAGCCCGCGCCAGCTTGGTCAGCTTGGTACACAGACTGATGTCGGCCGCTCAATTGGGGGCTCGATTGTCCGGTTTGATAATGCCCATAATCTAGCGTGTCTCCTTTCCATGACATACTTGTCCTAAGAGGAGACTGTAGCGATTCAGATCGTGTCCTCGACAGGGTTTGCAACTGCAGGGGTTGAAGAGGTCGGACGTGCTGCCTCGGATGGGATAGTCCCTGGTAACTGTTCTGCCGATCAAATGGATTCGAGTTTCTCGATCCCGCGCTCAGTGGAGTGGAATGGGTGGGATAGTAACGATCACTCGAATTCATTGACAAAGGCGACAGGACATCTGCGCCACCTATCGCTTCGCCATGACCGAACCCAACATGACCGAAGGCTGGGCTGATACCTGTTGGCGAAACATGATCATTGTGGTCATTTCTCCTCATTGTATCTACCATAAGCGGCCGCATCATATGGTCAGAATATCCTGAACTGAAGTCAACTGGCGATTGCAGACTTGTTCCAATGCCATGGACAGCTCCGTAAGGGGAGTGCAGAGCCTGTACGTTATCAAAGTCATCTGGTACAGCTCTCATTTTCATCATTCTTTCACGGTCATCTGCTGTCAGTCGTTTTATCTTCGCACGCCTACTAATTTAGCAAGTGTCCTCCTGACCCTATGACATGAAAGTCTCTCACCTGTTCTGGAACCAGACTTGAACCTGCCTCGGTGACAGACCTGGGATTTCTCTCGAAAGTCGTTCCCTGTGTGCCGCATTAGGGTGTGCTTGCTTTGCAAATTCACTCATCAGAAAGCGTGTTTGTTGATGCGTCAGTCTGATAGACAGTTAACATTGTTTTCACCGCAGGCGCGCACGTATAGTAGCCTACCGGAAACGCTTCATCTTTCTGCATTCAGCTCTACGCTCTGCAGCAGTTTGCGGGACATTGTTGCCGCCTTCTTCTGAATCAAGAATCTCATCGTCATCGTCCTCGTCATCGTCCTCATCCTTTAACTCTCCTTCGACAATATCTCCTGAGTTGTTTGTCAACAATCCTTGCTGGGTCGTGATATTTGAAGCTGCATTCCGTGAACTTGCTCTGAAGGATCCAAGAGAGAATATAGAAGGGTCTGTTGAGACAACAGAGTGATTTTGACGGGAAAGGATTGTCTGGGCACCACTGTCAACTGGTGCGGAGTCTGGCCGCTCAATCACTGTCGTAGATTGGACCTCATCCCGCAGGGGCCCGATACTATGACGGTGCTCCAATTGAGACCTAGCTGCGGCCGGTTGGCCGTTGGTGTCGAGAACAATCAAGCTTGTAGACTGCTCGAATGAGGACTGGGGTAAGCCACTCTCTCCAGATAATGGGAACGGCGAGTACTGCTCATGCCAGCCCGGCTGTGATGACAGAGGTTCAAAGTTCGACATGCGGGGAGACGCGGCGTGTGAGTAGAGTGCCACGAGCTTGTTTGGTGACCAAGTATTCCGTCCTGTATCAAATGGCCGTGTGACAAGCATTGAGAGCTAAAGTCGTTTGCTGTAGCGACAAAATCGAGTAGAACTCCTGCTCCAAAGTCCTTCAACACTGTCGCGACGATCTCGTAGAGATACCAAAAATCAATTAGTTAGTGCCTTGATGTGAACGAGAGTGAGGGCCGCTGAAAGACCAAGAGGTCACCGTCCGGACAAGCGCTTGGTGTTTGTCAATTAATAGCTCGCACCGAAGCTATAAACAATCGAAAGCAGCCTGCTTATGATAAGGCAGAGCGGTGCTGAATTAAGAATCATGTACATTGGCTTGAGCAGTGTCGATGTTGTCGATTTGAGGCTCAATTACAATGCTCCAGTTTCCGCAGCATTGCTCAGAAATTGACGCAGTAGATCGGCGCAAGTGAAAGGGCGAATCTAGAAGACCCGAGCAGGTTGTCTCAACCAAGAGGGTGTCGTACAAAATGTCAGGACCAAAGGTGAGTACGGTGAAGGTAAGCAAGCCAGGAGAAAGGTCTGAGCTGCGGCGGCAAGTAACCAGATGGCCTGGATAATGGTTGACTTGATGATCACGAATTATGTGACGTGATGATGCCTCTCTTGGAAGACTGGATGAAGGAGTTGAAGTTGGAGGGGACAGTCGCGTTGTTTTCCGTGTTCAATCGATAACTAGCTGTAGATTGGTGATATGATGCAGGATTCAAGGCTCTTAAGTTGGAGCTTAGCTTATGATCACCCATAACAGGGGAGGTGTTCCTGACAAGCGCCCTATAGCCCTTGATCTGTGTTTCTACGACAATTCAGTGCAGCGCGATGTCGCTGGGCCGAGCTAGTACTGTTGTGGTTGCGGACCAGACCCAAAGAAGTTTTCAATGCTGAGGGAGATGGGTACAAGGAACGCACGGATCGAGATTGGGGTCCGCTTTCAAGCCTCAGTGATAGCTTTTGACGTATGGGTGGGTGACTTGACTGAATGAGCAGCTTCACTGATGTTATAAAGCTGGAAAAACCTCCACATAAAAAGAACTTGCTTGATTTGGCTGTTACCGAGGGATCTTACTGATCAGACTGGGAAGAGTCTAGCCACGATACACAAGCTTGACTTGGTAAAGGCCAGCCTGTGTGTTGTGCAGAAGCCTCGAAAGGTACTTGTGGCGATTGGCAAACAGCAATCAACAGCCGTGATGAAGTAGATAGTACCCAAATTGGATAAGTGTGACACTTGCTTGCATGAAGAATAGAGGTTCTCTGCCGGCGCAGTCATCCGATGCTGAGAGAAAATGCTGAACCACAGGCGGTAGATCCTGGCTAGCTGGGAGTTCGCGAGGTGCATCAATATGTGCTAGGCTTTATCGGGGACCAAAAGTTCGACAGGGTTCAAGCGAGGACAGGAGATGGAGGCTGGATAAATATCATTGGACTCTCATGCATGAGATGGATGATGATTTGCGGGCTGATGCATAGCCGTTGTAACAGAATGGGCATCGGGAAGCGTAGCCCAGCCAAAACCAACGGCTTGCAGTTTGCAAGCATGTGGAATTCCATCTCGATGAGAGAAATTCGGACCAAGTGCCAATGTGACAGGCCTAGCCTGGATCTTTTCCTTCCTGTAGGGATCAAGCAGATCTCTGGCACTCATAGAGTAGTCTGCTCATGTGCAGCAGCAATTGCAAGATGGCATTAGCATTTCTAGTACCTGAATCTGCTCCTGGAATCCGGCAGTTATTGGCCATGTTGATCAACATCATCCCCCATCCCTTGTGTCTCAGGGTACTACAAATCGAGCTCGTATGCTAAACATGCTTGGCATCTTACTGAGCAATCCAAAGAGACTCGGATAAATGGCAGGTGGTTGCGTCGTAGTTTGGTACCGCCTAGGTATCCATTCCATTCCATGCCAATGTGACTACCGTATGACTTGCTGGGTGTGAGATTATATACAAGCTGAGGTTCCCTACTGTTCTCCCGAATTTATTTGGCTATAAATTGCGTCTCCATATGATTGGGAGGCAGCTGCTGTGTTGTGATGTGTGATGTGTGCCATACTCCGATTGCTGAGACGTGTGTAGTTGTTGGAGGACTCGGAGCAATCAGGTTAGCTCCATCCGCTTGTGTGGGGCAATAGCAATAGCAACAGAACGATATACCTAGATGAGTAGGTAAGTGCCACATAAGGCGCTGTGTCGCAAGCGTACTAGCAGAAGGAATAAAAGATGCGATGATGCGACGATGCGATGATGCGACGATGCGATGATGCGACGATGCTGTGATGCTGCGATTGCTGCGATTGCTGCGATAGGACGGAAGATTGCGGGCCAACGGCGATTCAAGGCCTACGGAGTACCTTATTATTACCTACCCAGTTTCAGGACAGGACAGGACAAGGTTGTGGACAACATCCCAACCGCGTAAGTTTTAAAATTGTGGCCAGCCGCCAACGTCCCCAGTTGACAAATGGGTTGACACTTGGTGACACATCTCTCATTTCATCTGATTTCGACGGCATCTCCATCCACTCTGCTTCATCACGCAACTCAAACAAACCAAGACGACATCTCTACCGTCTGTGCGCATCTCGTCCCATCATTATACCGCGGATCTCTGTAACATCCAAGATAGTCGACTATCAGTCCCGAGAAACTTATGCCCCTCCTTGTATTTCCCGCAGAGTTACAGAACTCGCAGGGGGGGGGAGGGAAGGTCCAACAATCACTGACCTCTATTGTTGCTTTCCATAGACCTCAGTGCTCCGGACCGGCGGAAAGGAATTCCACGCCGCAGCAAGCAACCGAATAGGTGCTACCATATGGACCAAGTACAACTCGGCGACTCCATAAATCGAAGGTTCTCTCGAGGCAAGTGAGGACAGACTCTCTCGTGTTGCTTGACCTTGTCAGAAATACATGAGCCAGTGGTGATACAGAGCAATTTCGGACATAGACACTGTCCAGAACGTCTTGAATCGCAATTCAACTACATTCTTGCACGCCAAAAACAGGACTCATGGCAAGCAGATCCGCATGGTGAACAGCATGGCAAGATCCCCTGGATCCGATGAGATTGCAGATTACTATGTAAAATTGGGGCTCGAAAGATCTGATGCTAGGATGATTCCAGAGGGATTCCCGCCATGGTATGGTATGATACATAAGCGACCTTTTCCTGCTTGGTGGCTGTTCATGGTGGGTGTGGTTATAAGAAAACTTCAGCGCAACTACCTAATGGGAATGATTTTGGTTACTGTCGAAACTATTGAGTTGAAACTCGCGAGATAAGCTCTTACATCCCTTAACTTGCGCATTGTTATCATTACAGGACGCACTCCATCTTATTGCAAAGCCTTACCACTCAGAGACTCCGTCATGAGATTCTAGCTGGGAATGATCTTCAATGGTACTTCGACTACGGCCTCCATGTTTCTATGAAATGAACGAATATGTAAGACGTGCGGGGATACAATAGTTCCATTATCCTCTTCAACAAAACATTGACATTTGCAGATAAAGTTTGTACAGCTCCAAGGGTCGCATTCCAGAGTTGTTCTACCTCAGCCGATCAGAAGACATGTATCAGGAACTTTCTTCGGCACCGATGAGTCCTTGTGCTGCTGTATTTTAGGGATATGGGACTTCTTCCCACACGACAAAGTAGCGACGTCTAACATCCTACGCACATCAGATACTGCGCCAGGATCAAGGAGTACTCTGGAAGTGTACTACTAAAAGCTGCTGATGGTTATTCGACTTCACAGCAGACGATACTCTTGAATAATCATACGTATTCTCGATTCTGCGGTACACTTAGCAGTATAGCGCTTAGTCGTCGTCTAACAGAATCTTGAACAAAGCTCTGCATGTTGGCTCCGAGTCCCCTTTCTTCTGACTAGACTCGGTCGTCGGGTTAAGCTTTAGGCTCTTTCGGGGTGAAATACCTGCTGTCATGGACTCAGGATGATTTAGAGGCTTGGAGGCATCCGCAACTCTGGTCGGTATTTCTGAAATGCCTCTTCATATTACCGCGATACATTGAGATAGTACCAAAGGTCCTTCCAGAGTCTATGAAGACATTGCATGGGCATAAAAGCTCGACATTGTCACTGAAATGCTGAGAGAGCTCTGGTAAATTATCCTGTGTTTCTCAAATAACGTCACGCTTGCTTATGCACTTCTCTCTTTTGTACTCTCTGGAATTTATCGAAAGCCTCAATCTTCGCATTGTGAGCGGCAGAGCGAGCCAAACTCAAAGCTCACCCAGTATGTAATACCGTATGCAAGTAGCTTGAAGCACAGCTCGTTACCATGAAAAGGCCCATCACAGATGAGAAAGCTTTTTATACTGAGCCTACGTTCTGGTCATGATATAGCCTACTGTGCCTCGGGTAGACAGCTATGTCCGTCCTCCTACACTGACAAGGTCATGCTTGGTTGCCATCATTGCGGAGACTGAGCGATCATGAAAGGTTTAGAGATCTGTACGCACACTGCAGATCGCCGGAGTTTTTACAAACCTCATCGCGGAAATTATCACAGTAACCTGCAGGCTTGTAATCTTGAGATTCAGGCCGTAGGCCTGCGGTGAGGTGAGAGGTGGTCAAAATGTAGTGAGACCCAGGTGTGGTCGATCTTTTACCTCCACACCTTCCCACTCCGGAATGTGCGAACAACCGCTCTCCCAGTAATACCTATCAAGCTTTGGTGTCCTTTGACATCCTTGTTCCAAATTTGAAGCCGTGACACCATCCTACTGCACACCTGGATACTATAAGCAGCCATTGAACAAACATGTTAGCAGTACGCTCAGGTCTATGGAAGGTCTAGCCCTAGGTCGAGAAAGTAAAACACATCTGACCCAATACACCGCCTATTACATCTTGTACGCCAAATCGGCCATGGAGACAATTGTCGTTGCTTCCGGGCAGGCGCATAGCGGCCGAAGATTCTGGAGAGTAACCCTCACACACTCTCTCTCCATTGACCCGGCCACTTGGAGCAACACAGGCTTCCTGAACACTCACTACCACCCATCGTGAGCTGTCATAGTATCGAATACGTTAGGCGACTGTTCCTATATCTTAACGACAGTGCTCGCTCTTTGCGCCAGTATAAGAAACACATTATCCTGCCACCTTCAAGTAGTAGCATGTGCTTCCAGATCTTGGCACTGTTTCATGCCATTGATTATGAGCCTATCGGCAGTCAGTATGTTCCTATGTGCTTTCGTTTTGTCTTTATTTGTTACAGGAACCAGAGTTTGAGGTAGCACAACGGCAACATAAACTAGGGCTCGACATTCTCATGTATGGAATTCACGGCTCACAATTAAGCAGGAAGATAGAATATGAGATCGGAAAGGTACTAGCTAGCTATATATTTAGATTTACAAGAAGGTAAAGCTTACCTATTTTCCTACATCCGTACGCCAAGGCTATTTATGATCCTACCAGACTCTCAGTGAGAACGAAGGCAGTCGCGTAAATAGGGGTAGGAACCACTCTAAAGAGCGTCAAGCCAGTGAGAATTTACTCCACCACCGCCACCACTTCTTTATATTGTATTCTTACGCTTAAATTTGAGCCAGAGATATGGAATACCGGGGACATGCAATCATAACAGCAAGTATAGTGTTGTATTCCACGGATATATTTTCTGGAATAGCTCCTAACGTGATATTCGAAATCGGATAGGTGGGTATTTGCCGACTAGTTCTACAAACATAGCATAGCCTTGCGCTTATTGAGTGCCAACATCATCAAACAGTACTCAGCCTCTCATCCTTTTTCCTTCACTTCTATAACTTCTATAGCAAACCAGCATAGATGTCGAGCTTGATAAGTACCAGGTAGGTAGGCTTCATGAAGCTCCCTAAGTCGCGATCAAGTTGTCCGAGCCGCAATGGCCGAACGAAATAGGTCTGAAGCATCGGCACCTGCGGCATCCTTTCGTAAGAATTCCTTCGAGCCATGTGTACCTGCACAGCAATCTAACTTGCTAGCAATGCACAATTTACCGCGCGTGTGGTTTATAACTTCAGCGCTATCCCCCCTGAGCGTACGCCTGATACGGTTGCTCCTCTCGCATGGCGACTATGTAGCTGCGGGGTTACCTCCGCACGAAATCGAAGACGATGAACGAAGCAGGGAGTTCCGGGAGCTGATCAACGAATGCAAAAGCATGGGAAAGGAGCGGGAGGGCTGGATAGAAAGAATACGCTGTATCAGATGTGACGGAAGGATAATGGGCCAGTGCGGGGCAGCTGTTGCAGAGGCTGTTGCGGCCTTTGGCAGGATTGATATTCTCCTTTGTTGCACCTCCGAAGGTAAGACTCTAACCTTCGAATTGCTTCTGACTTACATGCTGACCGGAACAGCTGTCGTTGGTACGGTCGAAGAGCTCTCTACAACGCCTGCGACACGGAATCTAGTCCGCGACCAATTCGAAATAATATTTTTCAGCCAAGTCAACTTCATAAAGGCAACTCTGCCACTCTTTCGAGAAAAGAATTTAGGTCATGTTGTCATTCTTACTAGTATAACGGGTCATATTGGAACCCCAGGAATGCCAATGTACTGTGCTTCGACCTGGGCGTTGGAAGGTTATTGTGATTCTTTGGTAAGGACGGCCGACTGTGGTTTAGTCAACCCGATACCTGATCCGCGTCAAGCAATCGGATTCGCTAATAAGCTCAGGCGTATGAAGTTGCGCCATTCAATATCAAGATGACAATTGTCCAGCCAAACAAAGAAATTCAACTGCTTTCTAACAAGATTACATTCGCGCCACAACTACCGCAATATGATAGTGAAAACAACCCAGCACCTGGACTACGGGATATATTGACGAATGTTCTCGATATCAGTCCCGAGACCTGGCTCAGTGACCCAAAGGGCAAAAGCGCAATGGGCAAAATTGTATCGCGGTATCCTCAAATATCAAATGATGCCAAAGACAGACTTGTCCTAGAGACTGTTCATAGTATCACGGCGATAGGTATGTTTTGACTCGCTTGCTCGGCTAGGACATGCCCCAGAGCTCGGCGTTCCATCGATATCTGGGCAAGTGAGGTTTTAGGTACTGACTACTTCCAGGCGGGCACGAAAATCCACCGTTGAGGCATATCGTCGGTCACGAAGGTATGGCACACTGACAGCCCTCCTCTCGTCTTTCCAAATCTCAAGATCATAATCTATAACATACCCAAGACTAAATTTTCCAAGAGTTACGATGATGAACGGCATCACTAACGTACCATCTAGGTGTAGATGCCGTGCGGATGAAGTTGAAAACCGTCAGCGAAGAACTCGAGGACTTCGTGGAGGTCAGCTGTGCCGTCGATATCTTCAAAAGTGATATTGGCAGAGCGGCACTGTCAGGCGACGTGAAAGCAGACAGCAGTGCTGATAATGAAGAAGGGATGTCCTTTTAAACTTGATCCTTCCTTCAGCTGGATGGAGACTCACAATTCTGGGTGAAGTCTCATGCCTCAGAACTGTGTCACTTATGTACGAGCAGTGCCTGTTGTACTAGAAACAGTGTATAGAATCAATTTTTGAGAACCACTAGGACGGAGACGAAGACGAATCTGAAAATGCAACGAGCACGTCCTTGCCAGTGGCTCCCGTGTTGCCCGGAACCTTGGGCACATATTTGTGCTTCCCTTCATGGCGTATACAAAATCAGCTACGACCTACGACCTGATGCCGGAGCTCAACAGGGGCGTATGCTCTTTCCCTATGGCCTGTGATGTGTTACAAGTTCCTCGACGTAGTTTGAGTTTCCAAATCGCCTTGAGACAAGAATCATTAAGCTACATGCCCGTGTCGTCCAGCTCCCCTCTCCGTTGCACTCTTCAGCTAGAAGGTGAATTGGTTCGAGCCTCGTCTCGGAAGACTTACAAGTACGACTACTTTTAGCTGTTCGCTTTCAGCTGTTCTATGCATTGAACCCTCCAGCCACAGATGATCTCAAGATAAAGGAACGCTTCTATCCCGCACCTCCGAAGTGATACAACCAGTATATACTCAGTATAAACAGCTTGCGTCAGCAGTACAAGATTTCATACACTCACCCAGCATCTTCAGAACCTCCGATGCTACACACTTTGGACCGTTACCCAAAGACAGCTACTTCTTTAACATCAACCAGCTATTATCACACCTTTCTTCGTGTGGCTCTATTCGGTTTCCATTTACACCAACTCGACCAGTTCTTTCGTCACAGGTACCTGCCTCGCCTTGGTTTCTTGCCAACAGGCTTGCCACAAGCCACACCTTAGCTAAGAGTACCCATTCAACATCCGTCTGGAGAGATGTTTGTGGTAGTAAGGAGCATCTTCTCGCTGGTTTACGGCGTTCACACTCCCACGCCTCGCTCGACCTACAGAGAGCAAAATCCTCGAGGAGCCGGCATCGTAGATAGAAGTAGCGTATAAGTAGGTGCGGGAAGCGATCGCTATCGTTCCAAATTTTCAAGATAACACCTGCCGGCAACAGAATTTCATACTTTCAACACTGGATGGAGGCCAGAGTGCCTGACAAGAAACCCGGAACCGCAACTCGCTTTATAGTCAGGAGCCAGGCCCAATGGGCATCGAGAAATCACTGCAAAACAATTTCTATTTCGAGCATGCAAGTGGGATTCTGTTAAGGATTTTGGAGATCACCTCATATGCGGTTATCTACGAATGCTTTTTTTTTCACATTAGCTATGCTGTAAGTGTCTTTTCTCAAAAGAACAGAAGACGATACACTCTCCATATGCTCAACGAAAACGCATTAGGGCTGACTTATTCATGATTGTTAGTTCATGAGGACTCGAGGAAGAAGGATATCTCTACACGACTGAAAACCATCATTCTGGTCTGTGAACGGGGCGGTTTCCGATCAATGCACCGCTTGTACTGGGCCTGATGGGACAACGTGAGCTCCCTTGCATAATACTGGCCAGAAAAGTCATCTCGTGACGGAGCTAACTAGATATGTTCTAAGGCATCCTTCCCGAAGCTACATTCTACAACTCAATACCGGGGATACAAATGAGTCGGTCAAAGCTTTTGAGTTCAACCTCAAAACTCTACTAGTAGAGGCTGAGCGGTTATGCCTACCAACCGTGACTTTGCTGGATTGTTCGACAACTTCCAGATACCAACTGACGTAAAGATATTATTCCTGCACACCTTCGCTGTTAGCTATATATTGACATATTGACCAGATTGGAAGCGGGTAACGTTCTCACCCAAGAAAAAGCGGGCCATATTTTGGACACACACCAGAACAAGACGTATGGAGTGAAGCGAGCCGCGGTAGCAGCCAACTTCACATTTAAGAAACGAGGTAAGAACCCTCGATGTAGAAAACTATAGAGCGTCATCTGACAGTGGTAGAGTACGCTATAATTCATTCTTCTATAAAAGTTTCAAAATCAAAAACTCGGGTGGAAGGGGCTGGGGAAATGGAGTTATAGGAAGGAGCACCAACTTCAAGCTTGCAGTAAACATGCTCATTCGGCTGGCAAACTTGAACTCCTACCTTCACGTTGGAGCCAGCTGTAATGCCTACTCTCTCTGAGATGTAGGATAGCTAGTTTGGAGCTCTCGCAACGACAATGAACTCGCGCTTTCACGCCAACGAGTCAAGCCCCTTTCACCGTTCGGCAATATCTGCGACTTCGTTTTACAGCTCGATGAATCCTGGTCTACAGTAGCTGTACTCGTCCGATCAAATGCCGCCATTTTGAACGAAACCGCCTCCGCATCAGAGTTTTCACCCAACTCTTGGCGCTACGCACTACTACGAACATGTAGGATGAGGAGGATACAGCGGATATCGAGTTAATAGCAATATCTCATTCCGACTTACGAGTCGGTAGATACGGATCCCTACTACACTGCTCTCCTTTGCGAAGATATCAACAACTTCACTTCCCTTTTCAAAACCTCCGGTATCTTCGATACGGTCGGCGTACCGCTCTCTACTCTGCATACTCGCACCCTAGCCACGTTGAATACGAAGGGCTCCTCTAAATGAGATTCCGGTAATTCCTCTTACTCGTTGCGAATTGGACCAGGCTATCGGACTCGACTAGACCTTTTCGTCTCGACAAATCAGTTACAATATATTCTGGCAGACCCTGACCTCGAACCCAAGGCGCCAAGGAATGAAAAAGAGGAGGATATATTAATTGGCGGGACTACATAAAGGAATATACAAAGAACTCGTCGCCCCGGAGCTGAACTAAGAGATATCAGGAGCTGCGCCCTTTGGTTGTGTACTTCGTTACTTGGGCTCTCGCTCTATCTCTTGTACCAGCTTGGTTTTCAAACTTTCCCTGCGAGACAGCACACTTAAAGTCAACGTTTGGTTGGTTGGTAGTGCCTAAACAGGTTACTATGCGTACTTTAAGTGCTAGGCCAAGTGTATATTTGTGGAGGGAACTAAAAGGGATATAGAATAGGAAGATAACTATCCGAGGAATAGGTATCTGGCCTAGGCAAGAAGGCATAAGGTGTTACATAGCCTTTGACTGATATAGCACTCTAATGGAATCATAATCATCAACAACATGCTCATTCGCGAGAAACTACCTTCTGGAGGCTGCTGAACTGTATAAATGCGGCCAACGTGTAAAATCTTTTATATATTAGTAGACTAGTTCGAACCCCAGGGGCTTTCCTCCCCTGGCGTCCTATAATCCGGAGGTTTCCCAGGACACGTATCATGATTACGTGCCCGCCGGATGTTAAATATTAACACACACACTACTAAAGGATACGCAGATCTCGGTCCATTTGTAATGGGTGTGAAATACCGATATGCTTGATCAGTTTTGTGGATTGAGGAAATACACATTGGGTTCGTTCATGGTAATGTAGAAGAAATAGCGAACAGTGAATTAAGAATCATCTCCTGCTGATTTGATGTGCGAACTGGTAAGGTAAATAATTCCATGTCAATGGTGCTAAAGCTTCCTCTTGCAAAAACCTGTTTATAGGTCAGGTACTGACGATGCTGGATTTCATAGCATTTAAAATATCATAGCCTCACGGATATGTGATAAGAACAATGGGAAACGCGTTATAATCTATGAGAGTTGATGAATTGATTTCTGTACCTTGTGCTAAGTGTTCTAATGGGGAATGAATGCGTCGATAAAAGATCGGTGCCATCGTGCAATGTAGTGGGGAGAATATAGATATAGCCAGACCGGTCTTAGCCCTGGAAAATTGGGAAGGGTGGTTGGCGGAGTGTCGAAGTAGATATTGTTGAAAGATCTGGTCTCGAAGCACTGCAGGACATCATGCTATCAGCTCCATCAGCCGTGATGATGCCGGACTGCAGCTTCAATCTTAGCATCCAAGGCTTCCACTTCTCGCTTCATCTGTGCAAGGCTCTCCGCTTCCTCGATGTCCTTCGAGAGCTTTCTCCATTTCACCTCCAACTTCGCAACTGCATCCGGTTCTGGGGGTTTGGCATTTACTTCTGCAGGCTGATCTGGCGTTGATAGTCCAGTACCATGCTCAGAGTGTTCTTTCTTCATCGATAGGGCACGTCTAGACTCCTTCATGGACGGAGACGGGGAAGAATCGATCTCGATGACAATTCTTTCTGCTTTACGCTTTATTGAAGGAGAAACCGATGATACCATGGAGTTTTCGGACTCGATGACTTCCGTCTTGATACGCTGTTTCGCTGGAGGGACCCATTAGGAATAGCATGGAGAGCAGACTCGTTGTTAATTTTCGGTTGGAGTGATTCGATGACTCCTAGCGTGTGTACTTCGACAGAGGTATGGACGACCAATGCGGGGGAGGATTGAATCGAGAGAGCAGTTGGTGCAGGTGCGCAGCAATTAGAAACAATGTTCACTGCGACCACACCACTACGCGATACCAGATCGGTAATGTCTCTGAACATCGAGCGTAGAAGACCAACGGAGTCATTCTGAGGTCCCTTGGCTTTGCTTGAGCCAGGGACAAATTGTACACCGGGTTCCCCTATTGTTTGAGGCACGCTTGAATTGGTTGGCGATACTTGGCGGAGTGTTGTGATGGCAATGGAGACACCTGAGCATAGCATCGCTTCTATTTTGGCGGGGAAATTATCGTTTATGGACTGAGATGAGCTTTCTTGAGAATCATTTGGGGTTGTCGAAGTAAATGTGCGATGTTCTGGTACATCATGACCAACGTGAGATGATCCAGTGTGAGAATCGAGCAACGTGCCAGGGCTGTGCACAGTAGAGGACCCGACGTTATCAGGGACTGTGTGCAGGTCTTTTGGAAGAACAAATTACTCCTCAATCTTGATAGGAACGACTTTAGACTGGTCAACTTTCATTTCCTGAGCTCGTTTGAGACATTCTGCTTGCTCTTTTGTATCCTCTTTGTTGACCTAAAGAAACAATCCGCTTTTAACAAATTCTGTCAGTAACATGACATGTTGGGTGCTCAATTGACGTATCTGCAATCGCATGAAGGCTTGTGGTCTGTCAGGCTCCGAAAATCTATTCCAGGAACGCCATCCTTTGGAACAGTCTTGCTGTTCGCCGTCGCCGGAAGTGGAAGGAACATTCCCAATTTCTCTTCTCTTTTGTGAAGACATATGTCTTGCTGATACGCTACAGGTATCTAAGAGCCATCATGCGCTCAGACATTATCAGAAGCTCCAACGCATAGAGGTGAAGAGGGGGTGGATCTTTATGGCTGTTTGTACGCTCAAAGAATTCTCAGACAATTGGCGAAGACGATGCAATACAATCAGCAGGCCATTATCAGAAGATATGCAAGCAAACCTGAACTTTAGATTCTCACTCATTCCACCAATTGCTTGCCCCGTGCACGACCTTAAGTCCTGGGAGACCTCGCCGTCTAGACTAGAATTCGTAAGTAGAGTTCAAATAATATGGTGGAAGTTAATCCGCTTACCCGACCCCATATATAAGACCAGTCCTTTTATAAGTATCCTTATCGATGATGCTCCATCCTTCTGTTGTGTTGTAAGCACCTAATTGCGTGTATAGTCAGTCTTGTTCGTTCAGCTTCCTTCAACGCTCTTTCATTAGCAGAAAGTTGGTGTTTACCAGTTATTCTCTGGACTCTCAACATCAAATCCAAGTCACCACTAGATCCAGAACAATCTCCATCGCACTCATCTTGTTTTTCTTGCCTAGACGCTTCGCTGATTACCTCTACAATGCCACCACCGCTGCCTTGGAAGTCGTCGTCATAGAACCTGGCGCATGCTAGCGTTGAGTTCTTACAGCCTTTAACGTAAAGCCGCGCAGATACGTATTGGCATGTTCCAATATCGTATCCTTTCTTCAGTGTGATCTCAATGAAACATTGGAGACCTGGTTCACGGACAGCGAATTGCTCGCAGTCTTGGGCCCAAGTACCATGTCGCTTTTCGATCTCGACGTACTCGTCAAATTAGGTGCCATTGGCGGACTTCTTGATGCGAACTTCGACCTTATTGCGTTTTTTCTGAGAAAAGTCATGTTGAGGAAGAGCCCGCAGCTTTGTAAACTCTTCGTAGAGGGAAGAGGACCCGTGAAGTCCTATCATGAGGCAGGTATTGGAGCTGTGTTAGATCCATGCGCATACTATATTTATTTTGGCTGCTTTTGAAGATTACAAAAGGCTGCGGGATACCTTAGCAGCATTGAATAGTGAGTGGAGCCGAAGGTGAATGCGTCCAGGCTTTTGCTATTGATCAGAAGATAGGGGAGCGATGCTTCAGGTGACTTCCACAAGGTGAAGGTCGGATGATAATGAAGGTCTCAAATCTAATCAAACGCTGACTGACAACGAGACATTTTCTTTTCCCTAGAGCCTGCTATAGATTGCCTGTCGTAGCTTTACACAAAAATAGAGCTGGTGGCTGGCAAGGCTCAAGAATTAGCAGGAGAATCTCGAGATAAGATTGAGTGGAGCATAGATAACAAGCAAGGTCGAGATTCACTAGATCTATAGCAGCCTCACGAGTGAAGCGAAAAACCAGCGCGCTGATTACATATTAGTATGTTGCATTGGAAGTATCTAGGACTCAAGTCTTAAATATTGAAGACAGCCGCGCTCGCCTCGCTATGCAGTATGGGCAGACATCACCCGGTATCGTCATCATACAAGCCCCAGGTCATATATCTACAACTCCTTGGCGGAGGGAAGCCCCTTTTATCCCAATCATCGATGATTTTCCCTTCCTCAGAAATTACACCGATCGTGAGCGCCCGTAGCTCCCCTCCTCCAAAATTCCGCTTCATGGTTCGAAGCACTATACATTAGGGTAGACACTATGGCGTTTCCAGATTACTTCAGCAATCATTTCAATCGTCCAGGTAGATGGGCTTTTTCTCTGAGCCTTCTGGACTCGGTGGGCTGATGATGGTTGTAGGTGGGACGGTCGCATCGATGTCTCCAGCTGGTGCAGCATCCTCCGCGCCGTCAGCTACACTGTTGACCTTCTCTCTACGTCTCCGACGAGCTCTTCGTTCCTCTTCTGCATTGTCTCTTCTCCTCGACCGACGAGCATCACCGTCTTCACCAGCATCTCCAGCTCGCATGCTCTGCAGCAACAGCTCGGCTCGAGTGCCAATGTCATCTTCTGAAGTAGGAGACAACAACTGGGCAGGACTTATCAAACAATCGCCGGTGCCAGAATCAGAGCTCTTTAGTACCTCTTCAGCCGCGGGGATCTCATCTGGATCTGGAATATGCTGGCCAGAAGCAACACGATCTTGATGACGATTTTGTAGACGTGCTCGTCTTCTGCGATCTCGCTGGTCTCTGGCTTGAGGCGCCGCTTCTCGTAACTTTTGGAGCAATGTATCCATGGCGCCGTTGTTGATAGGCGAAGGAGGCGCACTTCCATCGGAGGAACTGGTGATGTTGAGATTTGGATTCTTTCGCTTCATGGAAGCTTCATTCCGCTTTCGTGTTGCATCGAGCACGATGTTCTTTTCTCTAGATTTCTTCCACTCAGTAACGAAGATGGCTAGCTTGGCAAAAAAGTCCCTGCGAGCATTAGGATCGCTAGGGTCTTCGCCATAGAAGACCATGATATCATCATAAGTTCTGACCATATCTTCCAGGTAAAGCTCCATCTGCTCTGCTTTTCGTCTTGCATCTTTCATGCATCGTTGGACGACTAGACTGACACGATCCTGAGGATGGAATTTCTTGGGATCGCTGAGATTTCCGGAATCCAGTGACATCTGGACATTTTTGATGTTGTCGATATAGCGACGAGCGTCTTGCTGGAGGAGTTCAACATTAGACTTCTGAGCCGCGACAACGCCGATGATGTCATCAACAAAACTCTCCCACTCCGGATACTGAGTGCGGACTATGCGTTCCACTAGGTCCGCGAAGGTGGACTCGTTCTTGTCGTCCTTCACCATACCGAGACGTGCAAGCGAGCTTAACTTGAAACCACTGGCTTGCTTATTTGAGTCGTTCATGTAGTTGCCGATATCGAGGATCAGTCCCAGTACATTCATGAGCGAAACCGAGTCCCGCAATGATGCCGACACCGCTACAACTTCCTTGAGCTTGACAGATGTCTCATCATACTCAGCTTCAAAAGTCCTCGTCAGCGAAAGAGCGCGCATCCTAGACTTCCAGTAATGATGAAGTTCGTATGCAGTCTGGAGATAGATCTGATCCTCGCGAGTAAGCTCCAATGGATCTGATTCGCGGTTGTCCTTGTTGGCATCGGGTCCAGTCCAGTCTTTACTGTATGGGGCCATCAGCTTAGCAGTGTTCTCAGGCACGTTGCACATGTCCTCTTTCTGTAAGAATTCCATAACGACAGCGTTATCGAGAACGTCTGTGTCGCAGTGAATAACCATCTGAACAACCTTCTCGGCAGGGTATGAGGAGAATTTGGACAGAGATATTTCTGTTTTGGTCAGCTTAGTTCGCTTAAAAAAGGGAGTTTGTTAGCGCTTACGGAAGGTTCTCATCAGATCACTGGAGATGATCTGCTTCTTCTCTGCTTTCTTGCTGGCACTTTTACCGAGCTGCTTAATCTCTTTGGCCAGGAAGAGCTTCTCAACCTCGTCAAGAACACCCTTGCGAGTGAGTTCGGCGTACTTCTCTTCCTTCTCAGCCGCGGTCGGCGCATGAGCAGCCCAATGAGTCGTAAGAGGAGTATCTACTTTCTCCCAGTGGAGTGCCTTTAGCTTCTTCTTAGATCGTGCGACTGGCAATCCAATGGTTGGTACAGCGTTGTAAGTAGGCTGGTTTGCCAAGAACTTTCCAGACATTTTGCCAGGCATAGGAGGAGGTGGCGGAGGTGGCATAGAGCCCATCATAGGTGGGGGAGGAGGTGGAGGAGGAGGCGGAGGTCCCCCAGAGAAGCCTGGAGGCGGAGGAGGCGGTAGGGGAGGTGGAGGACCATTGAAACCGGGCGCTTGTCCTAGGACTGGCATAGGAGGTGTGGGAGGCGACGGTGGACCAGAGAAACCAGGAGTGATTCCGGGAATCGGCATAGGAGGTGGTGGTGGTGGAGGGCCATTGAAGCCTTCGACTTTGGGTGACATTTCCTCACTAGGTGTCATGGGTGTATTTGATTCCAGACTTGGATGTGAAGGACCTGTTGTAACACCATCGCCATCCTCATCATCACTCGCATCATAACGCTTGACCTTCGACACCATCTCCGCCATGTAGCCTGGAGCTTGTTTGGGTCTTCTGAGCTCAACGACCCTTGGCTTTTCGTAGATAGTTCCCTCTTCATCCTCATCGAGAAGTAGCTCCTGTGAGGTGACTGGCTTCCGGGGAAGCTTGGTTTGCCGAGAGACACTGCCCAGAACACTGTTCGTGAAGTCCTTGGGCGCAGCACCGCCGGTTTCGCCACCAATGGTTCTGATGTCAACCTCTTGGTCCATCTCTTCACGAAGCTCTCGTAATCGATCAGAAGGACCAGCTGCATCACCCCAAACCTTCCCTTCGAGTTTGTACTGAGTCTTCTGGCGCTCGATTTGCATCTCTAAACGCTCCATAAGCTTCTCGCGATCGAGTATGCCCTTCATCTGGGAGGGATCTTGTTCGCCTAGACTCTTACCGCCCTTCGCGGCATTCGCAGCAGCGATATCCTGGGCATCTCGAAGCATGAGATACAATTCTCTTGTCTCCAACTCATTCCGTTGAGCTTCCTTCGCACGAACGGTCTGTATGTTGTCGAGTTCACCCTTAAGGACGTCTGCTTGTCGTTTTTGAACTTCAATGATATGAGCTTGCTCGCCCAGCTGCTTTTGCATCTTGGCGACCAGTCCGTCAGCACCCATTTCTATCTGGGCTTTCATCTCATCCCGCTCGGCCATCGCCGACTCAGCGAGTTGACGAGCTTCCAGAGCTTCATCGAGTGCTTGTCGAGTCTCGGAATCAGTATGTAACTTGTCTAGCAAGCTTTGAACGGTGAAGTTCAGACTTTGTTTTAGATCCATATCAGGAAGCCTTCTATCCATAACCACATAGCTGAGCATGGAGTCCACCAGCTGAAACATGCGAAGGCGCTCTTCTCCATCGTTTTCTCGCATGAGTAACAGGTGTTGAAGGGCAGATACGAAGTAATCCTGAGTTTGACTTCCCTGGATTTTCTGCATGATAGCATCTACAATTTGAGCTGGGTCGCTAAGATCACTGGTCTCTCCTTCGATGCTATCTCGCGTACTACTGGCATCTCTCTCTAGCAGGTCCTCGTAATCGATAGCCTCATTGGCTCGGAAGCGCTCTATCTGCTTGTCAATGACATCGTACTGAAAACCTTCCATCTTCGTCAGAATTCGCTTGATGCCGCATGCTGTGAATTGTGCTCGAATATGCACTCGAAGTTGTAGATCTCTTTCAGGAGCATCAACAACCATGTTGATGAGGAAAAGCGTGGCAACAGCGTATTCCATGAGAAGATTCTCCATGCCAATACCACCACTTCGCACTTCTTCGCTGGCACCCACAAGACTGCCCATCTTTCCGCGACCATCAATAGTAAGTTCCACACCACGAATCCAAGCATCGAATCGGCCATTTTCTCCTTGTTGATTCTTGACATAGTTCATAGCCTGTATGACTTTCAAATGGCCTTGGCCATCAGCCCAATGGCATAGGAAGGTTAAGACTTCGCTGACCAGCTTTCTCGTGGTCAGTCTAGGCGAGATGAGTCCTGTAGCCAAAGCAATGATAATAGGCTGATGAGCAAGCGCATCGTCGGCTCCGAACTTGTTGTTCATCAGCGCTTTGAGACACTTGACGATATCGTACTCTCTGTCCAGTTCCTTCTCATTCGTAGCTCCATCTGCAGGCGCTGGACCTTGGGCTTGTCTTCGATTAATCTTCCCAAGCACATTCGTTAAAGCAACTTGCCCTTGGCACTCCACAAAGGTTCTGACCCAGCCGATAGGTTGCGTCCGTAGACTGACAGCCAAACTTTGTAGCTGTTTCGGTGATATGCTATTGTCCATAACTTTCTTCACGAACCACTCTGGTGTCCCTTCCTCCTCCGCGTTGGCGAGCATTTCCATCGCATTGCCATACTGGCCTGTTTGCCGATGCGTGGTTTTACGCTTCTGCTCACCCTGAACTTCGGTCAAGCGATCCTGATGAACCAACGTCCATTTCTTTGCTGCAGGATAGGCCATCATCTGACGCTTCGCTTGGTCCGGTAAGTGGTGCCACCCTCGCTTTTGCATAAGCTCCGCAAAGAGTCTCTCGACTTCGCTGTCGCTCGTTGGTCTCGCCAGATAATCATGACTAAGGTATCCAACCATTGACGGCGAGCTAGGGGCCAATGACGGAGAGTATATGGAGTTCTTTGTCAGGCGATTCGGCGAGTCTCGTGAGACTGTTGGCGATAAGGTGCTATGCGTATATGCATTCGAGCCCTGCAATATTGTCTTTGTCGAACTGCCGGATGAAAACACGCTCGATCTTTCAGTGCTAGCTTCTGAAGGATCGTACGAATTTCTTCCTTGCAGGGACGACTGACTAATGGTTGAGTATGAGGCATGGTTGTTAGCTCCCAGACTGTTGTTGGGTCCATGAAGTCTTGGATCGTAGGTTCTTGGTTCGTTTCCCCCATTCAACGTGCTAGCAGAACTCGCCCTCGTCGGTCCCCACTGCTGAAGTGTAGTACGGTTTCCGGTCGAGGCCATGGTGATGTTTCCTCCCGGAGGCGGCCGAGGCCCTGATGGGTGGGAACTACCATTTGCCAAAGCTGACCCATCCATAGACGGGTACTGGTGATAATCTCCTCCTCTGTTTAAATGGTGTGGTAAAGGTTCTCTACGTGCGGGCATCTGATCGCCGCGAGGCAGATATTCTACTGGTATTGGCGACTTGCTGTCTGCTGATAAATTCTCGTACGGTACTGATGTAATCGCCCCTGTGTTCGTGTTGAATCCCATCTGATCCGCGCCAGGCGAATATGGCTGATCAAAGGAAACGGTAGATTCTCTATGATACCGTGAAGAGCGCGATCCGACTGAGCTTGTCTTATCAAATTCCCCAAGATATTTGCCCTCCTCACTAACATTTCTTTTCTCCTTGTCCTTGTCTTTCCTGCTGCTTCTTGAGAAAAATGATTTGCCGCCCGAAGACTGCCTTGACCTATCGGTACCAGACATGACGCTCTATAATCTGACAACCAACTGTTTCAAGCTGCTATGTTATATGGATATTCCTTGCTGCCGCAGGCCGAGAAAGGCTAGCCGTGTTGCTGGTTCATTGGTGTTTTGAGGAGGTTATTGTGAATCAGCTACCTTAGAGGACTGTCTATCGGCCGAGCTTTGTTTGCTGAACACTTCTGTAACAAAAAAGGTTAGTATGAAGCTCTGAACATCCTGCAAAAAAGCAAAACAACAGGTACGGTGGGTTAGGTTGGTAGATCGTAGGAATACACTCACCAACCGTTGGTGATTGACCTTTTCTCTCTTCGAAGCAACGATGCCCTTTGGTTCTGGGCTTCTCAATATGGTAGATGTAGCAATTCCAGCAACAAATTAGCTTCTTCGGATCAAGGTTCTTCCTTGCGAATGGCAGATGTGTGGTGGTGAGTGCTGAAACTCTTCGTCTTTCCGAGTCGCAAACCCAGCGTCCCCTGCAACACGTCCCAAGGAGGAATCCCTTTGCGCAAGTAACGGCCAAGCTAATGGCAGATTGCGCAATAAGTCGCAAAGGAAGAATGAAAACACGAAGCTATGTCTGGCAGTATTGTACAGAAGTGAAAGTGGTGAAGTAGTTACTGAGAGACCCCTGGCTGGTGTTGTGTTTATGAGAACGGCAATTACTTTAGGTTCGGGACTAGTATTCGTTAGCATGTCAACCCCTGAGTCCCACAAAATTTACGGAGCAGCAGCAGTGAAGGATTACTGGGTACTCGGAGTGATAGCGCCAGCAGGGACTACAGACTTGTACACTACAGACATCACTGTTTTATACAAAATACTTCATCCAGATCTGTATCTAGTGATAAAGCTGACACACCACTTGTCCATATAGTCTATCTACAGGCAAGAACTGTTCTAAGTTTCATGTTACACAGCTGCTCCTTTGTGCTGCTTGCTTGCTATAGGAATAGAAGAGATGCAGTGATCTGAGAACTTCTCATAGCACCAACGCCACATCAATCACAGCGTCACCTGGTCATCCACTTGAATGCTCCAGTTGTACAAATCTCTTCGTTCATCCTCTATTGATCGCACGGGCACATATTTCCCACATCCAGCTCCACACTCTGCTGGGAACGAGGAAGAAGAGGCCGCAGCCGCTCGCATGGCAACTCTATCAGTCCTCAAAGTTAGTTCCTCTGTTCTACCAACCCTCAGCGAAAGGACTGACATAAAATAGACTCTTGTGGTTCCAGCATTGATCTCGCTACTGCTCTACCTTCTTATATCATATCTTATTGTGCCAGTATGGAAGCGTTATCGGGGAAGATATAGTAGCTATCTGCCGCTGGAGACAATTTCAACGCAGACGACGTCTTTGCGGTACAGGATACAAAGTGCGCTTGCTGGCCTATTCATACCATCTACTTGGAGACAGGAGTACGAAAGAAGTCGGCAAACGATGAATGCGCGGGATGGAATGGGAAGTGACTTTGATGAGGATGAAGGGGAGGAACTGTTTGAGGTTGATGATAGCAGGAGAGAAGCGCTGTCTCTCGATGCCAGGAGGGGACGAGATGACAATGGGAGACGTCTCAGTAGGGATCTGGAAGAAGGCTTTAAGGATGACAGTGATGACGAAGATCTAGTTGTGGATGCACAGACTGTCGCGCGGTGATGAGGTGATGTCAAAATTCAACACAATCCAAGAAGGGACCATGCCACTCCAAGCATGCAACAAGGGTCTCATATGTGGCTTCCATATCGAAAGCATTACAGTAAGTACAACATGCATGCCATCTACCATACCTCTTTCGCCTTCCCATCCTCAAGTTCCCTACAAAACTCAGCAGCAGCATCCTTCCACCTCCTCCTCAGCTCTCGAATCCTCTCATCCACGCTCTCAGCCGTCAATCCACAGTCTTCAAAGATCCCATCCACGTTCCTTCTCAGCGCCAACAACACCTTCTCCTCTGCCATCATTCTCTCATCTATCAACGCCAGTACCTACTGTGTCAACCCGCCACCTTCTCTGCAGACGAAACACTTGTTCGGCATCCTGTCTTCCTTAATACAGTCTTCCGCCTGCGAAGTTCTACATGGTCTGATGGCATGCCCGCAGTCCCTGTACATCATCTTCCGTCTGCAAATCGGACAGTCACAGTTCACGGACTTGCTTTCCAGCCACCGTATTATGCATTCGTTTTCAAAGATGTGGGAGCACGGTAAAATGACTGCATGCTCTGTTTCTTCGCCTTGCCGCAATATTTCCATCGTCTCGTTGCATATTGTGCAAACGTAGGACCGCGTCACCTGCTCTTTCCGAATGTTATCGTACGCTACAATCTTCTTCTTCAACTCTTTTCTCCAAACTCTGACTCTTAACTTCGCGAACCTCATATTCATATTCCAGGACCATAACGCTCGGAAAAAAAGTATAACTTTGGCAATGGTCCAGAACTTCGCAAGAACAACCCAGGAAGCGAAAGAGGTAACAAAGAAAAGTCTCAATCTAGCCAGTCACGATATAACAATAGTCTTTACGAGACAGTTCTCTCTTACGAATCAATTATTCCGGATCACGGCCATCTCATCTGACAGCCAACACTCACTTCGCCGACTGACATTTTATCGATTCATAAGTCATAATTCTCCTTCACGACTAGCTTGGAGGATCAGACAGCAATAAGGTTTAAGCTCACGATTCGCATCTGCAGTCAGATGGCACATCCATTCGCACACTTTCAATCTGAGCTTGGGCACTTATCTGTGTCGAGTTTTTCTGGCTAAATGCATTCTTGCAATGTCATTTGAGCGCAAACCATGTGATGACGGTATTTCACTCATGCCGTGCTGTTAAATTGATGGTCCCGGTGATCTGGTTCGAGTTAAACGACAGAGCCTTGAAAGGCAAGATGCAATTTCATGCACAGCTATCACGGGTAAATATGTTGTTGGGGAACGAGATAAGGTTTCTATATGGGTTCCGGATTCTGTATGGATGATCCTCTGCTGAAAGGTGAGCTGTCTTGCAGATGGATAGAACAGCTGCATAACGGATATAGTATCTCCCACTTCATTCTATGGAAGACCAACTCCCTATAATTTCGAGCAACGCTAGCATGTCTTACTCTGGTTTGAGCACCGCGAGGAATGAAGAATCACTTCAAGTTCATACATACGGCTCTACTGATTCTTATATAAATTCTCGCCTGCTACCTACCAAGGACGAAGAGCTGTCCTCTACAACCTCAGACATCTCGAAGACGTGTTTTCAGAAGCCTTTAGATCGTGCCAAGTCTGAATACTTGCTTTATCTTCTTTTGGACGGCTCGAGAAGCTTTTCAGTGGCCACTGGCTTGGTATCAAAGGACCAAGAGCTATCTCGTACTTTCTCCAACAGCTTGAGGACATGCCTTACAAGGCTCAGCTTGGGAAACAAGATCTACCTCGCAGTCTCTGGAATGATTTAAGGTCATGTCTTACGAGATCTAACTTCAAGAACCCAAAGAGCGAAAAGCTATCTCGACTCTTTCAAATGACGCGGACATGTCTCGATTCTTACATTTTCAAGTCGCTCGAGATGGTTTGTCTTACTTCATAACAGCTCTAGGCACAAAGACTTACTGTGTACAGGTTTAGACGGTCTGATATGACTTATGATGACTTCTGGCTTGGTCCTAGAGCGAGATGTCTCACCTGCTAACGGTTGCAGCACTTCGAGAACACCCCTCGCAGATTCTACCTTTGTAGACTCGTCTCGTAGAGCTTCTGACAGCTGGATAAAACCAGATACAACTCCTAGCTGGCGTACCTGGCATTAAGACTCATCTGAAAAGCTGTGAAGCAGCCTGCGAATACCTCAGATGATATTTAGGCTCGGAAATGTCAGATCCAGAAGCTTTGTTCAATATGGGACAACTTGGGGACATCTCATGCGAGGTTTGGCTTGTAATATATCAGATTCACAAGCTTCGTTTAGCATCGACAACTCGAGAACATCTCAAACGATGTTTGGCTTGGATTTATAGCAAATGCGCAGACTCCGTTCAACATGATGCCTAGCTTCCGATGTGCAGCAAATTTACAGAATACGTCCAGCACCACACAGCTCAAGCACATCTTAGGGAATTTCTGAGCCGATAAGTGGTATTAAGAAGTAGTATGTTTAAGATTAGCCAGCTTGGGGATGTTATCACCAACTTTTAGTTTCGTGGACCGTATGAACAGACTTCGTTGAATGTGGGACAGCTTGGCTATATTGTGGTCTCTGGCTTCGGAAGCGTATCCAGACCCAAGTTGTCCCAGCTCTGTCAAGCTTATGGATACTAAAAGTTACCTCTAGCTTGAGCATGGTATACAAACGCAGACTTCGTTCAAGGTAGTACAGCCTGAGAGTCTTTCATAGAGTTTCTTCAAGCAAACCATATCAAGACGAGCCTAGTTCAGGTTTGGCCAGCTTGAGGATATTACAAGCTGCTTATAGCTTACTGCAAAGACTACTTGGGTCAGAAAGCGTGACTTCACTCTCAAGCAAAGATTAGAGTAAGCTTCTCAACATGCAGCAGCAATGAAACTACTGGACATACTTCACTCGGTAAGTATAAGATGATAGGGACATTTAAACGAAAAATAGCTGACAGGTTCAGTCCGCAGTGCTTTACTTTCGTGCATTGTCGCTACATGGCATCGTTGTCACGAGTGGTATTCAGCCATACTTGTGGTACTCTGAAACTGTTGGAAGACATGAGACAAAGCTGAGCTTGGGAACAAGTACCTTCTCTAATGAGGTCGAAAATTCATCTTCAATTGACTACCTTCAGGTAGTATTCTACAATGGCGCTTCCAGCTCCTGCTCCCACTGCCAACTACTCCTACATGCGGTGTATTCTCCACATATATCCGACATCACCAACTTCAAAAAGGCTCCAGACCAACCTCCGACTCATTGTCTGTCGTCTCCCCCCATCAACATTGAAGATGTTTCCAGCACCGACCGATCTTCGGAATTGCAGATGATGAATTTCTTCCTCCGCGGGGTCGAATGCCCTGGCGGCAGCTACAAGTGCTGCGTTGAATGCTGCCTTTGCAGCTGCCATTCCTGTTGCATGAGCCGCCGCGCTTACAGATGCCTAACGGAAGATGATAATGGACCAAAGGAAGGTTCTGGAGAGGAAGTCTATATAATACCCGATGAGCCTCGGTTACGCTGCATGAACGGCTATAGTAATCAGGGCTTACCCGTACCGATGATACTGGTGACAGTTGTCCATGGAGAGGATCTTTCCCTTTCGTTGTCTCTCTTGCAGAAGAGGACAATTACGGGTACATAGGGAACGAAGAGTACGAAGATCAGCATAGGCGCCTTCAAGTATACGGGTATAGCCCATTGGCGGTTGCGATAAGGGAGGAAGACCAAGAGGAAGACCGAGAGAAATGGCTGGAGTGCCCGGGCGACGGCTTGCAAGTACTGGAACATCCTGAGCATCGTTGGTTATGAGAGATTAGAGATGAGGAGTCGCTTCCCACCATGGTTAGCGACAATCATTTAATCAACATCGTGGGCAATGCACTGCCACCTTATCACTGGAGAATCATGCAATTTACCTTTGTGTATTGTTAACAGTATGCAATAGATTGAGGAAATACTGGTCCCAGAAGTTGTTTCAACAGCTGTTTTGGTGATTGGGCTCAATTGATGTCACCGGAAAGACTTCTCGTGGGTGTGGTGTGGAAGTAAACAATGATATTGTCTTGGCGCTCTCAAAAAGGTGAATTCAACGACAATACCGATTCGGCCAAAGACTTTTTCCGTTCCAAGAGCTTCCAAAACCATCTCCAACTGTTCTCTCAGACAAAAATTTCTTCAAGTCACTGTTCTAAGAACACATTGCTCTTGCTGGTAAGTTCATCCATATCCATTTCCCTCTTTGTCCTACAAGGGCCATGTTTCCAGTAGCGAAACCTGTTAGCAAGTCCCTCATTCTGAAACGTTAACTTGTTGGTAGACTCCTGCCTTGCACTTCTCTCTCCAAGTTACGCAATCACTCCAACGTACTGCCATCAGCGAGGCAGCTGTGTTATCAGCAATTTCCCAGACCTCTCCCAAAGTCCAGCGGCCTGCATTGGTACTCTCGACTAAACGCATACATTCAACGCAAGCTCAACAGCCGTATCAATACTCGTTTGCTTGAGCATTCCCATCAAAGCCGTCTCCGTTCCTAATTCACACAAAAAGCTTAAATCACCCAAGCTGCTTAAAGTCACTTGACTGGGTATATATGATTCACTCCCTCAACGTCATCAACTGAGTAGACTGCTAATCTCCTGGCACCAGGGTCTCGAATATTAAAAAATCGAACGGACATACATCAATTGACACACCAACCACGAATTCGGTACAAACGGGCACCGGGCGCATGAAAATGGCACTCCAATTATACACGAAGGAAAAGATGCCACTACAGATCGTCACCGAATGGGGGCTCTTGGTTCCAGGACGATCACCAACGCCGAGCGAAGGACGCGCACAGGTATATACTCTCCTCACGCAAGCAGTAGCTTCGAGTATGTTAAACTCTCTCTAGGTATATTCCCGCGTAGGACCATCCAGTCAGCAACGAATCAAAGCTTTCGACAATGGAACCACCTTGCAGTTCGGTCCGCTGGTCAGTTCCAAAGTCTCCCCATATTGCATAGGTACTAACGAATACAGGATTTGGTTGACGAGATTAGAGACGGCGACCCTTTTTTCGAACAAGTTCGGGCTATTGATAACGCCGTTCACAATATCACCCTCGTTAGTGCCCGTCACGATGGTGAGGACCCCGAAAACGAGCGAGCTTTCATCAACTTCCGTGGAGATTATCTACCAGTCCAACAGCTCGCCCGTGTATACATGAATGGACATCACTACTATCAATGCCCGTCCAAATATGCTTCAATAAATACCACACTCTCGGTCTACTCACATTCCTACGGTCAGCCTAAGAAGGGAGCCGCACACCCTGCGGATGTCGACACCAGATTCGGCATTCTTACCAGACCAGACCCTGTGCAGCTTGCAACCTCTCACGCAAAGGATGCAAAACAACGCAAAGACAGCCAGACGCATGGAAGAGATACCGCTGGCCTGCGCGGTGAGGTAGTCCTTCGCAACAGCATGCAGCCCACCCGTGCTGCAAGCCATGGTCGCCACCATGGTAACACTGGCATAGGAGGCCACTCCGCAGGACATAACAGAGGTGGTCGTCGCGGTGGAGCTCTTGGTCCTAGAGGACCGCACCATGTCGTAGGACAAAAAATGCAGGCGTACCATAATCAACAGACCCCTGGGCTTCTTCCTGCCGTGCCACACCAGCAGCATGCGGAAATGAATATGCAGGTAAGTTGAAGAAGCAAGAGCAAGAACAGTCTGAATAAAGGCGCGGAAACCAGAGACTAACTTACATATAGATGGTCCTCCACCACCATCACCAGCAGCAGCAACAACAACCACATCTACCAGCCTTCCATGGTGGAATGTATACGCCTGTAAGTTTTCTCTTCGACTCTCTATTGGTAGCGACGTCTTCCACGAACGCTTCTAATGAGTACATTTAGATGCTAGTTCATCAGCAGATGATGGGTGGTCGTGGTGATTTTGGCGGCGGTATGCAGACTCCGTAAGTGTTCCCATCGCTGATCAGCGCCTCAACCTATACTGATGGTTTTATAAAGAGCTCAGGACTACAGCTACGCCCCAATCGTTGATGGAAGTTCGGGAATTCGCTATTCTGGACATGGATTCCCACCTGGACTACCACCTGCTGTGTTCCAACCCCAAGGTCGTCCAGCTGAAGACTTTGGCTACGTAGACGAGCGCCTGCAGGGTCTTCCTGCTGTTTTTCCTGGTCGTGATCGGCCCCCTCGTCTCCGTTCTGGCCATGTTCGCTCCACCGAGCAACTGGTGAGACCTGCAACTACAGTAGACCACTTCCAGGTCGCTGCAGACCACCCACACCGTCCTCTGGGACCATTCATCAGCCGGGCTGGTTCTCGCCAGGGCACTCCTGGACCTGGACCTGGGCCTGCTGCTCTTTTTGGTGCTCCTCCTGGTGGATTCGGCGGGAGAGGTGGGGCCATGCAATTCCATAGCATGCCCCCCTCTCCACGCCAGCAAGCCCGTGGTGTTTTTGGTGGTTTCCGCTAGGTTTCTAAGGTTTCTAAGGTTTCTGGAGTTTCTGGGGATTCTGGTTTTGTTGGCGGGTTTCTCACTTTCCGCGGCAGTACTATCGATAGATGTATAATAATTGGCAAGGCTGGATTCTTTTGATACCTCAGATTTGAGGTTTAGACCCTGGGTGAATGGAGTTTGGATCACGTGTACTATAGACTTAGACTGGGACAAATGCGCATATAGAAATCGTCCAAATAATTGGCCTTGCAGTGAATTATCAAGTGCATTCTCGCGTTTTGAATACATGTTTACGATTCGGCAATTTGCAGAAATTGCCCGTTTGAGCGCACAAGGCAAACAAGTCATTCTTGGAACTGTGGTAGCCCCATACTTTCAAACCATAGGCTTGTTAGATCCCTGAACAGAATCTGTTTCTGATACTCCCTGTTGTTTGATTCGATATCTGATCTTATAGAATTCTGTACCCAAGTACAATCAGATATGTTCCAAACTGGTGAAATTTCATGTTTGAGCCGCGAACTACAGTAATATCCATGGTACATTCTATTCTACTAAGTACAGAGCCGTTAAATACGTTGGTTCTAATGATACGATTCGCTGGTATTTGAAGTACGAATTCAGGTAGATAGCTATGGAAAAGCTTGATTCTAGAGTTTTGATTCGAGAGATCTACGTTGTCTAGATACAAATCAGATAGAAGAACACTAGATACTAGAGATACAAATCAAAGCAAGCTGATCTGATGTTAGATTGTTGTTGGAAACCAATCCGAAAGCTTGATTTAAGGAGTCGTTTCAAAGGTTAATATTGTTAATGTAACAGCACAAGCAATATAGAATCAGCAGAGGCGTATGAGAGTGCGATACCATATCAACTCTATACTACTCATAGGCCTAGTACGAAGGATTCAAAAAGATGAAGAAAAGAAAAGAAGTGAAAGTCCGAAACAAATAGATCTGGGAGATCAACCAGGTCCGCATTTGCGCATACTGTGACTCGGATCACCATCTTCCTGCAAAAGCCATAATCCTCCATGCTCTCGGATCTTCACCTCAACCTTGTGAGGCTTCTTTGCTTCCCATTACTTTACTCTCTGTTCGTATTCTTCTGGCTTATCCCGAGTAGGCCTCGTCGATATGAGCTGGCACTGCCTCACAAGAGACGGTGACTCGGATTTGTTCTGGATGAGGGACGATCCGTGTTGGTTCTCAATACTCGACCACGGAGCGAATCTCTACTATCTGAGAAGAGAACCCGGCTCGCGGAGTAGCAAGTGCTTCCTCTAGAGTAGTGACTCTGCTCTAGAGTTCTTCCAGGTCAGCGAAGGTTCACTGGCCATTCGCTATAGCTTGATTCCTCCTACTTCCCCTTATACTTATTTGTTTTTGGACCAAACTCTCTCCGTACAAGGATGTCCGTAACAAACACAAAGGTGATCCGTAAGACCCGAAGGTCCTGCCTGTGAGGTTATAGCCAGAGAGAGGGAAGTGTGCCGGAACAGAACCGGTGGCAAAGAGGTAATAAAATTACAGTGTAGTTCGGGATGCGTACTTGGTAGACACCGGATAGGGTATAGAGTATCCTCATCGAACTTCCGTAGCAGAGTTTCAAAGTTTGCTCTGTCAAGTTGATGTTGGTATTCCCACTATATAGGGTTGTTGACTGGTTGCTGAAGTCATGTTAACTAGCTGTACCACGGAGGGTACGGAACTAAAGTCAAGTTCACTAGCTGTCCAGCAGATCTCTGGGATGCTGGCTATTTACTGTTCTCAAGGTTGTTACAAAGGCCGATATGTAAAGAGTGAATATCTCCTAACTGGTAAACAACAAAAACTAAAGCTATGAGCAAGTGTTTGCCCGCACGCGTGGTTGCGGTCAGTGGACGTGCGCCAAGGATTATGTAGCCAGGAAAGCTGTGGCACCAGTGGATACCAGAATTCGTGGCGGGAGCCCATGCACTCGCTTATTCACCTCCATGCGTCCGAACCCTCTGCGTTTAGCAGCGAAATGCCAACTAGCACGAGAGCTACTGAACGCGTCACTAAAGGTCGCGAAGCTGATACTATAAAGCGTGCTCGGTTCTTTGATGCGTACGACAAGCAACACGGGAAGAAAGGGTAGACAAAATCGCGGAGGAAAATGACACAGACGGAGGAACCGCAAGGCGATGGATTAAGCTACGAAAGGAGATAGGCTCTCGCGCTTATAGGACTACAAGAAATACTCCTTCTATACTCGGGCGGAAGCTGAGGATCTCGAAGGACATTTGTAAAATGCTGTGCGACCCTCGGCGCAACCCGATCCGAAAATCGCGATATGAAGCCATGATCAAATATCATGATCTACCGGTCGTCGTACGCCAGCTCCGGCGTAATTAAGATGAGCATACAAACAAAGGCCAGAAATATAAGTGCGCCTTTATAAAGAAGGTTATCTCGGGCACTAATCGCTCTGAAACGCGTAGGTTATGCGCTTACACACGAGGACAAATCGGTTGCACAGTTTTTGTTGTATTTACAGACGAATTCTATGTTGATCCAACATCTTTAGCCACCGAACGAATACTTCGAGAGGCAGGGAGCCGATATGACGACGGGAACAAAGTACAAAGGTCTACTAAAGAGGGGGTTCGGTTCCACTGTGCTGGATGAATCAATTGGAATGCGAAGTGCGAGAAGCTAGTCTTCTATGATGACGAGGAGGATCAGGAAGTAACTCCTGCATATCCTAGCAAGCCTCGGCGGCGCCATGCTACTGAAATTGAGGAGGAACACCTTGAGAGAGTTCGAGTATGGGATGCTAGCAAGGAGAGGTAACGGTACAGGGCAATTCGATGACCCAGAAGTGTCATACTAAGAAGCTACTACCTACATATATCGATGCATCTCTTCGTGCTCACGACTCTCGGGCCTATGTTTTATAGAAAGATCGTGACCGAGTCACGGGAAGAGGAAAGAAGGTCTCGCACAGCGGCTTAAACAAGAAGATTGTATAGACGAATTACATCATCCTACACAAAGCCCGCCCGGATTTGAGCCCGATCGAGGCTTGTTGGAATATAATTAAGCAGCATTTACGTCGAGTATTGCCCTGGACCTCCTTCTCTACCTTGTGAGGTTTGCAAGCTTCCCATTCGGCCATCCGACGGTGGTATTCTTGCTCTGTTTCGGTTGTTGGATGACGGCGAGGATTCAAAGGACATGAAGGTTGTTCGACTGTGTTTTCTTCGTCATTGTAGAACTCTAGTTTATCTGCTTTCCCTCACCAACTGATCCACGCAGCGATGTGGAAGCGGACGCCTTTAAGCGGTGGCCGTACCTCGATATTTTCGGGGTTATCACTTGTCCCTCGCTCCCATAGTTTTCTATGGCAACTATGCGACGTAGGATCAACATGACCTTCGTCGGTATAGATAATATGATCAAAGAATCCAAACAGAGGAGCCCATACATGATCTTGACCGTATTTCTCGCGTTGCTCCTTGTTTTTGCCCGAAATAAGCTTATTGACGAAGGTAATAATATACCGGCCGCCTTGCTTCGTATGCTCGTTCAGTTCCCCTTCAATTGACGTGCTCGGACATGTACTTCGAAGTATTTAATCTGTGCCTCAAGGGGTTGTTCTCGGCAAGGGTTTTGTAACAGAGAAACAACCTTTTTGCAGAGAGCTTTCGTGACCTTTGACTTACGGCCAGGTACTGTAGATTTTGACCGAAGGCATCGCTTTGAAGTGAAGGGGAACCCATTTCCAAGTACTGGTCTCTACGAAGGCGGCCGCAAGACTCGGTAGTACCGCATTCTGCTGAGATTTGATTCAAGGAACGCAAATCCTTACTCCTCACGAATCTATCGATGTATTTGCACTTTTTTCGAGTACTAGCTTCTTTATTAGCTAAAGGTGAAGGTGAAGGTGTGCGAAAAGGATTCAATCGCGTTAGTGGTGCCATTATTATAGTTGAAGGTTGTTGTTGATTAAATCGGGGAAATGCGATTTCGCGATTTGGTGCGGATTACCTAATCTCACAGAATTCTGACACCCCTGTGGGGATATGGAGGTTCGTGACGAAAATGGACCAGTGTTAAAACTGGCGACCGCGCAGCCGCAAAGTCAGCGAACCTTGTAGCCTCATGAAGTCGCATGGAAATAGTTGCATGTCATATTCTGACAAGAACCAAAAGAGTTTGGGCTCATGCGGATATGGGTTTCGTACTAGCAAGTAAACAATACAATTGAATTGCCAAATATGCCACGAATACATACAAGAAGCCATGGCCCTATTACGCAAATTAGACAGAGACGATAGAAATACGATACACCGTTTCGGTGCAAGTTTTATATTTAACGTGGTTTATCAGCACCTCGTCAATATTAGCACGTCGTCAATTTTTTCTTGGCACGGAACTTGAAACTTATATAACTTAACATCAATATATTAAGTTAAATAAACTACTTAGAATCTAGTGAAGTAGATACATCTATAGCATCTTGACAAGTTCGCGCGTTGTGACCAGCTTTTCCGCAAGCCCCACAACGTCGCGCAGATGGTTGCCTCTGCTTTCGACTAGCCCCCTCCCCACGCAAGTCGCGTTGCAATTCTTTGTCCGCATCTTTCTGGGCCAATATATCCTGTGCATCCTCTACTATAAGTGCCCCCCCTTGACGGATACGAGTCCTTTTAGCCCTGCGGCGTTTGCTTAGAGCTTCATTGGCTGCTCGAATAGTGCGGACCTAAGCAGATAAGAGGGTGATCTCATGGGCCATCCGCTCTGTACCTCTCGTCAACGCTGCAACTGTCTCGAAAATTGGAGTTGGCGAGCTCCCTTGATGGCGTGCAATCCGATTCCGAACAAGAATTGTTTGCGAAAGGGCTTCTGTAGGGTTAGGAGGGGTTCGGGACACCCAAGGATAGGTATCAGCAGTAGACGGTCTAGAAGGAGTTGGAGTTCGTAACTTCACATCAAGCTTAGAAAGCACAGCTT
>MU253882.1:0-59653 GCA_019669825.1 Calycina marina | reverse complement strand
ATGCGAGAAATTCGTAATCGCATCAGAGAGATGCCCTGGCGCTGTAAGAAGGTTATCGAGCTTGAAGGCAGGAGAGTTAGGTCTTCTGTGTGGTGGTATTATAAAATAAGTACAGTTTTAATATCTTCAATTGAGGCTCTGTTCGCCTGCGCAGTCAATCCCTGCACCTAGTGTGCTGTGCTGCGCTGTAGATGCTAGATGTTGAGACATCATGGAGCAGACGGCTCAGATCAGTGCCTACACTGTCTAAAAACAAATGTAAGTGGTCACCGCTAACGTTCCTGCAGGAGTTGATTATAATTCTCATAAAGTTCACCCAACCTCGCTGATATCTTCACCCCAAGGTTAAGACATACTTTCGAAGTGCCATTGCATTACCGATCGGCGCGCCCGACCAGTTTGCACGCAGACCCTTCACTGAAGTCCCTTCTCCATACCCAGCACTCGACAGCTCAGCCACCACGTCAGATGTCGGATTCCAGCCGACGCTTGCGAATCAGAATGAGCACATAAACAACCGGATAGCTTCCGCCTCTTCCTCTCCTTCCTCTCCTTCCTCTCTAAGCATGATGAGAAGCGGATGAAGGGATTCTGATGACAGACTGGATACCGAGATATTTGTCAGACGGTTGTTGGATATATCTATACGTGGAGGTTTGGACTGTAAGATTTCGGTAGTCATAATGCTCTGTTGAATGAACAAGATGCAGCTGCGAGGATGTTCTTGGGGTTGTTCGCGCAGGATAGTACACTTAAATATGAAGGTATGATATCACCATCTGCATGAGATGTGTTGGAAACATGAGTATAGTTAACCAGGGCATCAGTTTTTCAGAAACGTTAGTGTTAGAATATTGGGTTAAGTAGCTGAACGTTCTATATCACCGACAGGACGTGGTAAGCTCTCTTTGCATTCTCAAATCAGTTGTCATGTTAGTCTTTGCTAGCCCGTGGCTATCAAGTCTTCTAGATAGCCGTGGGAGCTGGGTTTATGCAATGGGTGAAGATGATCTCACATAAGTGAATCAAGATCCGAACACTCTCAAGACCCTCCCAATAAAGACGCTATGCTATCATGTATAAGCGGAATGGACCCTTTCTATCACTCAAGCCGACTAGTGACTAGTTCTGACCTACATCAATGCTGTCCCCGATTCCTCAACTCCTCAACTTCGATATGCTTCCGTAGCTTTCTTCTTTACCGACTCTCCACAATCCGGCTGGCAGTATGGTAGATGATCTTGATAGAGATTCTCGACGCATCCTTTGCTTCCTTGAAAAGCCCCTTTCCGCAATCCCTTTTTAGGCGAGCCTCTGTGATAACGATAAGCCGAATTCACCAACGAAAGACCCCGTATATCGTAGACAGCGACATGCAAATTCCATGTTGCATGCCAAAAGGTTTGTTTCGATGTGATGGGCACACCGGAATGATCGTTACTCTAGACAGGACGCGCCTAGCTGTATGTTCTATGCAGTTTTAAGGTTTTGAGATTTCGATGTTGAAGAGAGCTTGCTG
The DNA here is from genome assembly GCA_019669825.1 of Calycina marina. Lineage (NCBI taxonomy): Eukaryota > Fungi > Ascomycota > Leotiomycetes > Helotiales > Pezizellaceae > Calycina > Calycina marina. The sequence goes on along the minus strand of MU253882.1, from coordinate 58,134 downwards.
GTGACTAGCCACACGCCAGCTACGATTCTGGTAGTACTACCATTCGTGGATCATATTACACCGAGCAGACAACATTTAATCCGTAGCATATGATCAGATGCAAGCTCGTGGGTCGGATACTTATTCTGTTTATATGCCAAAAAGTTCAAGAGGCCTTTAAACCGTCTGCCCCACCATCGTCTGAACTGTAAAAAAGTATCCGCCATGCACTACCTACCGGGAGCAACCTCCGAATATATAAGAGCTGCGCCTGCTTTCGCAACAGCTCTTCCCTTTCCTCTCTGGCAATGCCAAAACCTCCTATACACTCGTCCACTCAAAGCTACTACTTCGAAGAAATGCCACCAACCCAACCCGCCCTCAACACCATCCTCCCCCCTCTGATCTGCGGCACCGCAACCTTCAACTCGCAATTCAACAACGACCCGCTGTCGCTGCCGACCACCGCGATAATCCACCGCGCACTCGCCCTCGGCATCGCCGCCTTCGATACCTCGCCCTACTACGGGCCCTCGGAATCCCTCCTCGGCGATGCGCTCTCGCACCCCTCCAACACTTTCACCCGCGACGCCTACATGCTCCTCACGAAAGTCGGGCGCATAGCCGCAGACTGTTTCGACTACTCCCCGGCATGGGTACGCCAGAGTGTGACGCGGAGTCTGCAGAGATTGCACACGGGATACCTGGATGTGGTTTATTGCCACGATGTCGAGTTTGTGAGTGCGGCGGAGGTGCTGAGTGCGGTGGGAGAGCTGCGGAGGATGAGAGATGAGGAGGGCACGGTTAGGTATGTGGGGATCAGTGGGTATCCGGTGCCTTTGCTGTGGGAGCTTGCAGAGCTTATTCTGAGGGAGACGGGCGAACCGGTCGATATCGTGCAGAGCTATGCGCATTATACGCTGCAGAACACGACGCTGGGCGGTGAAGCACTGGAGAAGTTCAAGGGGGCAGGGGTCGGGGTTATTACGAATGCTAGTGTGCTGGGTATGGGGTTGTTGAGGACGGTGGGCGTGCCGATTGGGGGGATGGGCGATTTCCATCCGTCGGGCCAGCCGCTGCGGCAGAAAGTCGCGGAGGCAGCGCGCTGGACTGAGGGGAAGGGAGACAGGATAGAGGTTGTGGCTATCCGCTGGGCGCTGGACAATTGGGCGAGGGCAGGAAAGAGTGTTGGTACCAAGACGGGGCTGGGAGTTAGTGTGATGGGTGTCAGTAATTTGGACGAGCTGCAGGAGACGATGACGGTGTGGAACAGTGTGTTGGATGGGTTCGATATCAGAAATGGTGCCGTGGGAGGGGAGATGCAGGAGTGGAGCGTTACCAGGAGGAAACAGGTTGATGAGATGGCAGAGGAAATCTGGAAAATATTGGGGAAGTGGAAGGATTGGAGCTGGGCGAGTCCGGATGCTGACTGGGTAAATGTGAAGAGAGTAGAGGAAGATGAGATTTCCACTTAAACAAATTTTTGTTCGCTGTATATTGGAGTTGGTAGCATAGCATACACGGCATGGTGCCTTGTTAATCGTAAAGTGATAACTAGAGATTGGATAAATGTGAAGTTAGACAGTCGTATACCAAGAGCATGCAAATGATATATCTTAATGTGACTTCTCATACTCAATCTATTTTGTCTTCTGTCTATGCTGAAAAATGCACCAGATTAAACTTTTGAAGTGATAATGCAGAAGTCCCATATTAAAAACTCCATTGAACCAATCCCAAATTGCTGCAGTATCCATCGCGCTACTTGCATGTATCCATTTGAGCTGTCAAATCTTAGTTGCCATTCACCTTGCGACGTTCTCTGACCGAGGCTGCGAGTCCTTCGAGCACTTCGACAGTGGACTCCCAGTTGATGCAGGCATCGGTGATACTGACTCCCTTCTTGAGACCGTTTGGTCCCTCGGCTGGAACCTTTTGGTTGCCCTCGTTGATGTGGGACTCGATCATGAGACCGATAATTGATTTCTCTCCAGCAGCGATTTGTTCTCCAACGACCGCAGCGACCTTGGGTTGGTTTCGGTGGTCCTTGTTCGAGTTTCCTGAATAGATGTTAGTCTCCTACGACTCGTTCCAGAGCAGAATCACACACCATGCGAGCAATCAACCATGATAGCCTGCTTCTGTCCCTTCTTCTCGAGTGTCTCCTTGGCAAGCTTGACATTGGCAGCATCGAAGTTTGTTCCCTTGGTACCTCCACGAAGAATGACGAACCCGTGCTCGTTACCCGCAGTTCTTGTGATAGCAGCCAGACCTTGCTTTGTAACACCCAAGAAGTGATGCTTCGCAGCAGCAGATCCAATAGCATCAATAGCAACCGTCAGGCTACCATCCGTGCCGTTCTTGAATCCAACCGGGAAAGACAGACCAGACGCAAGCTCTCTGTGTAACTGTGACTCAGTGGTTCGTGCGCCAATGGCTCCCAACGAGATTAAGTCTGCCAAGAATTGAGGAGAGATGGTGTCGAGCATTTCCGAAGCAATTGGCATGCCGAGGTTAGTCAAGTCGCAAAAGAGCTGGCGACTAATGCGAAGTCCTTTGTTGATCTTGTAGGAGTCATCGATGTCTGGGTCGTTAATCAATCCCTTCCATCCAACCGTTGTCCGTGGCTTCTCGAGGTATGCGCGCATAATAATGCTGAGGTCGTCGGAGAGCTTCCCAGAGAGAGCCTTCAGTCGGTGGGCGTACTCAATTGCAACAGCTGGGTCGTGCAACGAACATGGTCCTACCATCACCAGCAGGCGGTCTGACTTGCCCATTATGATCTCAATGGCATCTTTCCGGCCTCGGTCAACTGTGGCAATCGAGGCATCACTGATAGGAAGCTCTGAGAGAAGTAGTTGAGGTGGGATAAGAGGATCTTGACTGAGAACTGATTTCTCACGGTAGTTAGCTTTCTGAATATGTGAGGAAATCTTTTGTGAATGCCATTGCGGGGTTGAGGTGATTTTACTTCTGGTATCATCAGTAACCGTAGATTGAATATCCAGGATAGACATGATGACTGTGAGGATTCCAATTGCTCTTCCTGGGGAAATGTGAGTATATGTACAAGGAAGGGTAGGTAGATGCAAGCAAAACACAGCGTAATTTCTCTTCTGTTGCACAAGTGACTCGAGTCAAAAATCGTGGTGTCCCCCACCATGAACATAACATCGTCGCCACATAATAGTCGCTTATCTGATTGGCTGAAGCAAGATGTATTTGTACGCCCTGAGGTGCAACCAAAGGCGCCGTATAGGCATAGGACATATTATATCTGGAAAGGGGAAATAGGCACGCAGGTGTAAAGCGACTAATAATCCCTAAATCCAAAATGTATGTGGAAGATGGAGATATGCATCTCTCTGAGAAGGGGGATTATCTATACCCGATGGTCACGGGAATATTGCAAGGATTGACTGTTTTGTCAACCAGAACTTCTGATCAAAGATCAAAGTATACATTTAGAAAGATCAATGTGAAAAACAGTCCTTGTCTATATCCCTCGTCCTTTCATGTGTAGTCAGTAAGTCGTCTACAGCCTTCAACATCACTACATCATGCTTCATATCATCCATCATATGGGCAATGTTGATGTTAGCTTGAATGTATCTAGCTATGCTATAGCCTCCCTCCTCTGACGTTGATGCGGGACATCGCATCTCAGAGGGCTACCAATCTTTTTCATTCTCTCAACATTTTTCTCGTAGTCCGATATGAGGGGTAGAGTTTTCCATTCGTCCGTAGAATCTTTCACCTCTTATGCTATTTCTTCGATTGTGATTGCTTCTATTGCTTCTTTTTCTTCATTTGGAGCCGTTGCTTCCTCTTCTTCAGTTGAACTTTCCAAACCTTCTGAGACGTCCTTAATTGAATCTCGCCGTTCAATTTCTCGCAGCAAAGCATCTCTCCTGCCCACGGGTTTGGCGAAGCACCTTTCCAATTGGCATAGGCCATTTTCTGCTCTCTGCAGGAGGCTTTCCAAGTGAGCACCATGGCCTTTGATACAGCATCGCTTACCATACTAAGGATGGCTTTGAAACGGATGTTGGGTGTTGACCAAGACATAGCTTTTCCCATGTTACCAGAGAATCCAACACATGATTGCACTCTTCGAATGCTCCACTTCTGGCGTGTCCATAATCGTGATCTCGCCAGCCTGCAAGTTGCCACCGCAGCGCCGAGTGTACTCAATGACTATGAGCCCCTTGAGGCTTTTAAGCCTCCCCAACCCGTGATGGAATTTGGTATGATATTCGACTTTTCCAAGGAACGCTGAAACGCCTCTTGTATCTAATGCAAGGTATTGAAGTTTCTCGAGAGTGTTGGAAGTGACCCACTTCTGGTCGCATAGTCTGTCAACGCAGGGAGATATCATATTGCTAGAGTCTCCGATCAATAGAATCGTGTCAGCGTATTGGCTGGGCGAGAATTTCGAAGTTGACGTTGAACATTAGCACTGCACGGCGGGACTCACAACACGGAACAGATAAGATGGCGACGCGTTGTGAGTAAACTGGATCGGATTCCTGAAGACCGGAGCGCGATCAATTGCGAATTCCTCGGGACTTAAGTCGACTTCGTCATAGCCGATGACAGCAGTCAAGCGCGGGACGGCAGTAGCATATTCCCATACTTTATCTCGAAGCTTGGGTGGCATCTCCGAAAGCATGCAAACTTTGTGAATGGTACAAGATCCTTGGACGATGACTTATCGAAATATTGTATGGTCTTGTCGTGAAGTTCCTATCGGACGATGACAATTTGAATCGTTAAGTCTATCAAACAAGCCGCACCCAAATACCAGACGCCAAATCATTGTGTTCCTCATCTGCCGTTCGAGAGCAGCCAGTCTCTATTGAAGGTGTCTGCAGAATATGTTAGGGTATGCATTAGCTACTAGGCTGTTTACATACCATTGTTTTTCCTTGAGATTGTGTTTCGGTATTTATGATGTTGGTTGCCTCCGATGGTGTCAAAATGAGTGGATTGCCTTTTTAAGTTGTTGGAATGCAATATGTTGAACGTTGTTTATGGAAGCACACGGTGAATTTGCACTAACCTTTTTTTTTCTCGAACTAACCTTTTACTCGATTAACCCAAAATAACATATCCAAGGGCTTTATAAAGCCCTAATTTTCACTTTCCGAAGCTCCTACTCCTGCAGGAAGGACGTGGACGCGTCCTTTTTAAAGGGTATGGAGGACCTTAATTATCCGCGTCTACCAGGCGCTCAAAACTCCGACTTCACTCGGCCTCTCGACCCTTCTACAGCTTCAATAGGTGATCGTCATCTAAAGCGGACTCAGGCAGGGCATAGTCATGTCCCAGAACCTGTCCCATATGGTGGGACGATGCGAAAAACGACTGCAGCGGCTGCCCTTGGAGAGGGTATTGAGGCTAGCATCGCCGAACCAAGGCGTACAGCAGATATTCTTCAAGACCTCGCAAAGCGCACGGATATTCTTGCCTCTGGCTATAAGAGTCAGGAAGACTAGCAGATAGCTGAGGCTATCTCCAAAGCTGTGGCACGCTCACCAGGATTCTTTCGCGCCCACGCTATCCTCGACTCCCCCTCCGGCCTACACGCGTTGAAAAACGGGTCTTATGCTGGCATGGCCAAAGCTAGCATTAATAGACCGCAGAACAGCGAGGGCCGGCCGACAACTTAAAATGCCTAACCAAAGCCCACCAAGAGATCACGTGCGGACCATCGTATTCTCGTGACCATGCTTCGTACTGTGCTGTTGAAGGGCAGAGAGCAAGCATTTGTTCTTCGGAGGTGCCTGGTGGAAAGAATTGAAGGTCTATCCTTAGCTCAGATTCCAGTCGTTTCCCCAACGAAGAGCGGTTGGGCGCTACTTCCAACTGACCTTAGCAACACTTCATCGTTTTCTCACAGAGGCGAATCAATCGGTAGTCTTGATACTCCTAGCGGCTTTGAATATCTATTACGGAAGTCTGGTACGACTACGCCGTGCCCTAAGTCCCGAGCGCCCTCCGCGGGATCTGTTATACTCTCGTGGTGAAACACGTGATCATTACCACGTGCCTATATAGTAGAGTAGTAGAATTAGGTGCATATTAAAAATGCCACGGCAATTCGAATCATGCGACCTCGTCCCGTCGAACGGGACAAACAACGCCGACTCTCAGCCAATGGAACCAGGAAAAATGGATACTAGAAGAATTACAGGCTGAGGTCTCCGTTGGGGGAGGTACTTCAGCTCCTTTGTGGAGAATGGCGCGCAGACCATTCAACAGCTACGGAGAGGTGGACACGCTGAAGACGCGCCCGAAAACGTGGGCCACGATTGCGGCCCCAAAAAAACAGGTGGCCAACAATGCCACCAGGAGGACGGAGATCATCGTCCCGGGTGACGATGGCGAAAAAGAACTGAAGCGCCGCGGCGGTAAAGACACCCTGCAGGCGACTCGCAATGAAGTTGGGACAGTGGAGAGAACGCCAGGCGTCTGCCCAACGGAGATTCAGCTCTCCGCGTGGCAGCGGGCAAGGAGGGCGACATCCTCAATTATCGAAAATGGATCGAGGTGGTTTATGGCCGCAAGGCCAAGGTCATCAACGGGGGACTCCGAATCCTCACCAAGAGCATTCCGACCGAAACATTGGAGAGGATAACCGAGGAAGAACTTCGTGCGCTGTGCAAAGCCTTGCACTACACGAAGAGACAAGGAAGAGACGGGCTCGGCACGGTCTTGTGCACCGTCCCAAACACGGAGATGACCTCGCGTATGGTCAGAGAGGGAGCCACACCTTCCGGTGCGAGCCCTTCTGCGCGGAGAGCAAAGCACAGCAGTGCTACAACTGCATGGGCTGGGGACACATTAGACGCCAATGCCGCCAGGTGGCCCGGTGTGGGAGGTGCGGCAAGGGGAAGCACACCTGGGGGTGTGCTAGCCCTGAGTGCGCCAACTGCAAGGGGCCTCACCCTGCCGTCGCATGGTAGGTGTGCCGGCTGTCATGGAGCACAGAAGAACAGCCGGCCGAGCCTTTAGGGACAGGCCCAGATCCTACGAAAAGCCACCGAAGAAGCAGGTCCCACCAGCCCCGGTCGCGCCCACCGCAGGGACGCCTAACTAGCCCCGACCAGCGACTGAACCAGCAATTGAACTGGCGACCGAATCGGCGCCCGAGAGGACAGAGAAGGCGCTCGAGGTCGCAATAGAGGAAGAAGATAAAGAGGAACCAGAGGAGGACATCGAGGATATGCCGGACGCGCTGAATATAACGGACACGCCAAGTACACAAAGCAAGAGGCGCAGGAGGGAAGAGATGGCTTGTGCCGCGCCGCAGGAGTCAGGAAACTGCGAACGGCCAAGAATCGAAGGATGACACCAAAGGCGGTCGAGATCCAAGAGAAGCTGGCGAGGAATATTCACAACACTTAATGACGAGGCTCCACATCGTCACATGGAACATGGCCAAGCGACGTCCTTGCGGGATGGAAGCTCTGGAAGACGACGAAGTAGACGTCATCCTAGACCAGGAAGTTCCCATAAAGCGACGCGTGGAGGACACGCTGGGCGGCGGGCTCAGCAGTAAGTTTTGGAAGGTATGGGGAGGTGGACGCTCGGGGGATAAAAGAAAGAAAGAACAGAACAAAATGGCGACCTCTGCACGAGACAAAGGATATGGTGGCAGTCGAGATCGAGGGCATTCAGGTGTATTCTATATAATCCCCAGCCTATACTCGATCTTGGCAAACACCACTTCTACAGATGCTAGAATGGGAGAAGCCCGAGCGGGCCGTCCTCGCCAAAGACTTCAACCTCCAGCACACCCTGTGGGATGTGGAGGACCGGTACGACCAAGGAGCGGAAGTTCTTCTAGAGCTAGCCGGGAAGTGGAACCTATCGCTCCTAACCACGTCGAGTGAACCAACGTGGCACAGTCAGGGACGTAGGTCCTCCATAATCGACCCGGTGTGGTGCCCACTGGGTGTACCCGGACGATTCGAACGCGCATGGGAGTAGACGGGACCCAATCATATCCCAGAAGCCATGACGATAGATCAAGGCGAGATACAGAGGGAAGCCGAGGCAAGGCACTAGGCTTGGAAATAGATAGACCCCAACGAGTTGACGCGCAAAACCAAACCCCTGACCACAGAGTGGGCAACGACCCCAGAGCAACTTGACGCCCTCACCGAGAAGCTGGTCGAACAACTCACGACCATACGGAAGGAAGCCGTCCCGACGTCCAAACGAAGGTAGGGCCGGAAGAGCTCAGCATTCTGGAATCACCGAACGGTAGATTCAACTAAACGCTTACGTCAGGCCGAGCGTTACTACTGGACACAAAGGAATGACGCTTCAGCAGAGCTCCTGTGGGAAGCAAGAGTCTACCAGAAGCGAACACTCCAACAAGAGAGCACGAAATGCTCAACGGGAGGAGACATATATGTTACCCTTCCCATCATCATCAATTCTTGGCTTGGCGACCCTCACCCCCCAGATTTGAATCGCTCGCTCAATTGGCTGGGATGGAGCTAAGAACGACGGCCACACTTGACGACACAATTTTGGACATATGCATTTTCAATGCTTACTAGTTCTACACACATCAGTTCTGGAAACGACGTTCCTCGATACGTGCCAATTCAAACAGAAGCCCATATAGAACACAGCAGTATTGAATTTGGAAGCACGGCAGACTAGAATCGGTTAATTGATTTCTTAGAAGAAAAGGGAGGGAAGCTTCTTTTCCAAGCTCCACAGAGGTCTCTGCGAAGCTCCTAAGCTATGTCCAAGTGTACCCTGTAAATACAGGGAATAAGTGATCGCTTAGGCAGCCAAACCGTTGCTCTCTTCCTGAGAGCTCTGGGTCTACCTTTGAGGTGATCGTACTTTAACAAGCAGGAAGACAGCTGGCAGAACAGAAGGGGCAAAATCGATCTGAAGCGAGTGAGCAGAACAAGACAAAAGCAGAGAACGAACAATCAAACAGGTGGTGTGCTGTGATTTCTTGACAGTGGAGGGCGATGACGGGAAAGATGGCATAAGTGTGCGACTCGGATAGGTGAAGGTAGAGCTGTGTAATTCTTCTTGCCGCTGGTGTGCTGGGAGGGGTAATCACGAAGTGGGAGGATGTCATATCCACGAGATAAGCAGAAGCAAGACAAGACGTGGGAGTAAAGTAATCTCTCCAAAGAGCTGCTCTCTGCTAACGGCAAAATTCAATCAGAGCAAATAATTAGATATTCAGTGTGGATTTTCAATTTCCACCCCAGCCAACTATGTCTGAATAGTCGTGAAAGCGCCAAGTAGAACTAACAATACTTTAACCATCCTGGCCAGAACATTGAGGTCAAAAATATTTAAATGGAACTGGAATGTTTTAGCTAATTTTGTTTAAAACATCGATGCTAAACATATCCAAATGGAACGGACTAACGATGTTTCGACCACTCCGGTTAGAACATCTAAGGTCACATCAAAAATAGGTTGGTTTGAGGAACGGACTAACGACAGCGTGATTACCTGCTTCTTCATGTTCACCGAGTTATCTATTGTGGTATAGCGACCTTGAAAAGGCTTCTATACCGCGCGAGAGTTGTCGGGCCCTAAGGGCATCGGGGATCGAGTGCGTGAGTCGTTCGTCCGTCGTCCTACTAGCCACGCTGTTGACTTGAGCGTGATGGGGTGGCAGCTGCAGCATTTGAACCTGGCAGCACAAGCTGTCTTCCTCTTCTCTGGCCATAAGTAGAGTATACACAGCAGATGCTCACCAGAGAGGCAGTGCCAGCTACCTCCAGACGCAGATAATGCATTGCAGACCACACGATCGCGCGCCAAGATGCTCTATGAGGGATACTGTAATGCTCCCCGAATTCTCTGTTATTGATATCGTAATCAAGGGTATTATCTGGCGTAATTGGGCACTTTTGGGACTGATTCATGGCTGAAAAATAGGGTGTTGTGGGAAGGGTTAGTGGGTGTAGCATTTTTGGGTTGTTCAGCTAATTTCGTACACCGCGAGCTTGGATCAAAGCCCTGGAGATACGATGTTTCACAAGCCCTGTCGCCGTCGCGGAAATTGATGCAGAATTTGGCAAGAGATTCGTGTTTCAAATGGTATGAGCATGTTGAGGGCGGCCCCACTTTGCCATCTTCGTCACTCGCGCTACCTACCTATTCACTCTATGGAAAACCTTCTGGTTCTCAAGATGGAAAAATGAATAGTCGGCCCATAAAAAGTTGCATTTCAGCAACACCCAGTAAACACCAGATGCAAAGATAACGCAGAAACGTATCCTCGCGAAAACGAAAAGGCATGTATCTACATCGAAGAAACCACTCCCAAAACCCCCCAACATAAAGAGCATGAACTGCTTCATTGTACGCCCGCACGGTAGAAATCCCGCTATCAGATCCCGAGATGTCATAGAAAGCCATAAACCAATCAATCACCAGATCTCGATCCTGTTGTACCCTTTCGTCCATTCCATTCGTTCCTCCATGCTTTGATAACCGTTACAGACACCAGAGCATTCTCACTTCGTCGTCGACGGCCTTGTATGATATTGTCGGCGATGGCGTCTAGAAAGAAGCCATGCGTTCTTCCATCCCACCCCAATAGACGATTGGTCTTGGTTCCAAGACCTCCAGCTCAGAGCCGAAGCTGCGCTTCTCCTCGTCCATCTCAAGCATCGATGGTCGTCGGTGCATGATTGCGTTTATGGTGCGAATGGGGGAGTCAGAAGTAGATGAGGCGTATGAGTAGCGGCTGCTGGATGTGACTGATGTGGACGGAGAAGCATTTCTTCTAAACGAGCTGCGGACGCTGGAGAAGGAGAGGCCGCGGAAACGGGAAGTACGCATATTGTTGGTTGGAGGTATAAATTGTGAAGTGTTGGGTGACGAGGGAAAACTGGTTTCAAAGGTTGGTAGAAGGTTGGTTGAAGATATTCTGAAGCAAGAGATTGCAAGTGGTGGCTGTAGGAAGGCACAGCCCGAATAGAGAACGTAATGGGTGGTGATGAACGAGTGACTGAAGTCAAGTACAAACTTGTATGGAACCGAAAGCTATAGCTTTGGTATATTACTCGAACAAAACAGGAAAATATAAATGGACCGGGAAATGCTCAGCACGACTGAAGACGCAAGCCAAAGGAGAACAAAGGACGTAAGGGGCCAGGTACTTGTAGATATCGAGCCACAACGACAGTGGGTCAGTGCAACTGGATAGCTATGCAGAGTAGATCATACAGGGGGAGAAAGAAGGGATGAGCAGGGCGAGGAAAATGGACGACCGGACAGGGGGTGCCTCGCTGACGAATTGCAATAAAACGGTAGCGAAATCTCAGGCTTGCTTCAGCCATGTGGATGGTTACATGGAAAGCACCCGCATTCGTCACTCGTGCCTATCGAGGCCTGGGAGATGCAACTTTGCACGCGGAGCATGAAGTGTGGAAGTTACAGGTGAAGATATGAATGTGAGGTCAGTGCTTGGCAGGGGAGGACAAGATCGTCTCTACCAAGTCTTAGGGAGGGAGACCTTGTCTGCGACCTCTGGAAACGAAGAAAAAACATTGCCACCTTGATCTACCATCAATGGAGATGGTCATTGATGTGTCTCTAAGAGTCTAAGATCCATAGGAAATGGAATATACGATACTACGATAGCAATATCTGTCACAAACAAACTTGTCACAAACAAACTCAACGTCAAGATTCTTCTCAAAACTCCCTCTTTCATTCACGGACCACATTGCATCGTGCATCAAACAGAGATCACGGCTAGTCTAGCCCTACAACTTCGTATTATTGCCCTGCGTGTGATTGTGATTTCGTGACGGGTTTCAGCATGAGTACTAGCTAGGTTTCAAGACTGTCAAGCCCTCTCTAGCCAGAGATGGAAGTATATAAACATCAGATGACCATGCTTAGTCAAGTCACGAGAACTCGTGACTTATGGAATATTGTTGGGACAAAGTATCAGCAGGTCACTGGCCATCTAATAATGCAGCAAGTTAACCATTTTCCGTCAACATGAAGCCATCGGCCAAGCTGAGCTCGTAGCAATGCTCTGCTCTGCCTTTTCTATTACCAAGCATAGACAAAGGATGAGAAACGCCTCAAGGTACGGTATATAGGATATCTATCAACTCCATGGCTATGCTACAAGTCCACCAATGAAAACACAGATATCTGACGCTCTCATCACTCGTGCAAAATGCCTACTCCATCTTGACGAAGTGGCCATCTTGTGAGGACACTGTGATTTTGTGCTGATGCACGTTGACTCTCCAATCATGCTTCCCAATCATCCAGACATCTCACCTGCGCCTCTAAAACATTCACGCACGGACACAATCATAATGTGCGACCAATCATGAAGATCCCGCACCAGGCCGTCTCATCGTGAAACTCCGTCTAATACTCTCTCCCCAGGCACTCTCATCTAACACCTGCAGCACATTCTCGGCTGCGATAACGCTTCCCGGTCTACTATTCGGCCCTGAGCCGACAGATCCGCCACCCAGCTGTTCTGAACCCTCGAAACTAAACGCCGACGTACTCGATCTGTGCATGGGAAGATGGCGAGGCGAGATTTGTGGTGAGCGCTGCGGTGACACGCCCGGTGAGATGCCTGTGGCGCTCCCGCTCATCATCCTGTTGTGCCCGGGCGGGAAGTAGTTTCCTAATGATGTTTCTGTGCCTCTGCGTTGTCGCGCTGCACCGTCCAGACCGTAAGTGATGAAGGATGAGCGAGGGTCGCATGGGTCTGGTGTGCAGGTGGGTGAGAGCATGGTAGAACCAGTAGAGGCTTGTCGCTTAACATCTCTGTCATCAACATAAACTTCTGGTCCTAGTTGTGGGATGGCGGTCATTCGACCGGACTTCTTGCGCTCCATGTGTTTTCGGAACTTCCTGCTCCAGTACCTAAGAGGATTGTTAACATAGACCTTCCCTCCATGGGAGATGACCTACATGGTATCAAAGAAGCCCAGAACGATCCGCCGACGAACTTCTTCCTCAACTCTTTGTAATCGGGCGCGACGCCGTAGAAACTCCTCGAGTCTGTAAATTGTTAGTGAAAGTAGCAGCAACCGGTAGAAGAAAACCTACTTAAGACTCTTGTTATCACTAATGACATTGTAATGAGCCAAGATCATTAGAACAGTCGTGAACGAAATTCCCCTCTCGACATCGGCAGAGACCATGACCTCCTCAAAGAACATATTATATCGAGCACGAGAACGCTGGACTTGTTTCGGATCGATCTGATTTAACCGCTTGTTAAGTGCCTTAATATTGATACCAGAACTTGCGCTGGCAGCCGATAGTGCAGAAATCCTGCCATTTCTGGGCTGTGACTGGACATCTTCAAGAATATTTCGCACAGAGTTCTCCTGGGTGTAGATTCTCATCTCGAAAACTCCAGACAATTCCCCCAAGAGTCGAGGGAACTGCTCCTTTGTGATGAAGCCAGTACCTTCAGGGTCCAGTGTCGCCCAGGCCTGCTTGAAGCGTCGGATCTCCTCACGGCTGACTTTGCCTAAGCCACTTGAGTGCTGGTAGACGTAACTGAAACTCTCGTAGATGAGAGAAACGAACAAACTCGTGAAGATGTACATGCTGACAATGTTCCATAGGATAAAGAGAGCCCTAGCCCAGGACAGACTTCCGCAGTCACTATCGAAGAATGTATCTCCAGCGACACATAGTGGAGGCTGAATGGTTGCGAAATCCTCCATGATCTGATTCCATCCTTCGCCACACGACATCCGGAAGAGTACGACCAGAGTCTTCGGCACAGTCCTGAAGTTGATGTTGTCGCTTCCATTAGGCCCAAATCTTGTAAGCCCGAAAGTCTGTGTCAAAGCAATAGCGAAGACCAGGAAGAGCACAAACCAAGTGGCGAGTAGATTACCAATGTTTGCGAGACTAGCGGCAGCCGTCTTGAAAAGCTGATCCAAAGCGTCGTTACGAGGAATCAACAGCAAGACTATAGAAACCAGAAACATCTTATGCGCCTGGATGAAAGCTTGGTTGGCAGAGTTGACGAGAAGGATGATGGTGGTAGCAAATGTGCCGACAATTGCGAACACCGAGTAGACATCCCAAGAACTTCTACTAAAACGCGACCAGCTCAGACCGATGACCCTCACAAGGCAATTGCATGCATAGAAGGTAGTGAAAGCCAAAAATATATATGTCCTGGTATCGTCCCACCATTGGGGCTCGGGAAAGTATTCTATCATCAGGAGAATGAGATGAAGGACCAGGACGAATGTCACAGTCCTCTGCCATCTGCCGTGCTTCCTGACGGCTCTTTTATAGCACCAGTCTTTCCAGCTTTTCCGTTGCGTATTTGAAGGTCGCTTAGACGGAGACACCTGCTTTAGGAGCTTCCGCAGCTCCAACCAGGATCTTTGTTCCGAAGTCAAGAATGCAACTCCGGTCTGTTCAGTGTAGCTGCGCATGAAGACAGAGATGAACAGCGTCAATACGAAGACTGTCGCAAGCAGGTTGAAGATGACGAAGAAAACTGCGTTGCCTTGTGATGCAAAATCCTGAGGTTGGATACCTCGTCCGGTGATTGACTGTGCACCCCACATGACAGTAGTCCATCCCTCCTGCGAAACGATCTGGAAAAGGATAAAAAGCGAGCTGGGGAAGTCGTCGAAACTATACCAAGGATTTGCGACAACCCTTGGAGAGAGTAGCGGCCAATCATCACTGTAGACCGTGTTACTGTACTCGCCAAAGCAATTGGCTAAGGTGCCGCTGAAGTCATTAGTATCGTTGCATGACTCGAACGTTCCGTTAAATAGATTGACACCATAGATAGCAAACGGGATCAAGAGAGACAGAGAAACAAATCCAGCCTAGAGATCGTTAGTACAGTTTGGTACGATTTTCATCCAGCCTTTGAAAGACTACTTACGGAAACCACTTTCCAGCCGCCAACGACGATGAGCGAGTGGAATGTATCCCGAGCACTGTCGCTAACATTGAGCAGTCGTAATGCGCGCAGCGCTTTGAAAGCACCAATAGCTCGTGACACGGATCCATCGTTCGATAAAGCTGCAATGACATTGATCCAGAATGTGACCAGCACGACAAAATCAATAGCTCCCCAAGAACTTCTGAAGTAGGCATTCGGTGTCCAGAAGAGCCCGTCTGCGATAACTTTGATGAGTGCCTCGACAGTGAAGAGAACTGCGAATGCGAGATCGGCCCACACGAACCAATTAGTCACGGAGTATTGTGTATCATCATAGTACCTTTTCTGATACAATGGCGTCGTGATGCAAGCAAGCAAAACCATGGCTACTATGGCACAGTAGATGAAAGCCGAGAAGATGTACCATACAATACGGTTTGGCTCAACACCATCAAAGCGTTCACTGCCACGGCCAGGTCCCACGATTCGTTGACACATGCGCCGTATAGGGTTGGTTGGTTTGAATAAAAAAAAAGCGTTGTTGTAGTTCGGATGTCGAGCTAGGAATTCTCGTTGGGCTTTCTTACGTTGCGCAGATTGGGAAACGGCCTCCCTTGCCATGGTGCGAGCATCAGCTGTGTCATCAATATTAGAGAATGTGATGTTTGAGTAAAACGGATTTGGTTCTCGATGCCAAATCCGGATTTTAAATTTCGACCAGAGTGATGAGAACAGCCCTTGATTGGCAACTGTGCGAAATGTTTCCGCTCCGACCGGTTGGTCCGGTGTGTTTTGAGCGTTTTGAGTGTTTTGAGCGTTTCCAACCTCATCATCGAGGAAGTCCTTTACTACAGCATCTTTCAGCAACATCTCCATCGTAGCCGGTCCATAGTCCAAGGGATCGCGTTTCGATCGGGTATTGCCAAATCTGAATATGGCAGAGAGTGATAGGTTGCTAGAAGAGCCGCTTCCGAGTTCTCTCCTGTGAAGGAATGATTTGACCTGATGCATACGTTTCTCATCCTCTGATACATCGAAATTCTCCTGAATAACAGCTATAAACATATTGATCAAAATGAAGTTCGAAAGAATGAACCAGCCGATGAAAAAGAGCGCAGCAATCCAGGCAGTATGCCTCCCCGTGCTGACTGCAGTAATACTGTAGAGGGCGGCAGTCCAGTTCTCACTGGACATAACCTGATACATCCCAAGGAAAGCGTTGTATATAGTGAAGAATGAGATTTGGTTCGTGTCACCGTTTGAATCCTGCGCATCCAGCTCGCCACGGAATAGTTGAACGGCCAATATAGACATCAAGAAGGTAATCAGAAACACAAACAGCATGAGGTTTGCGATACCACTGGAATTCCCCAGCACAAGCGTAATCAGACTTCTCGTTACTGGTACAGCGATAATCACTCTGTAAACCCGCAATATTTGGAACACCGTCAACCAAGCATAGGGTTCGCCAGAACTGCGAATCGGCGGGATGAGAATGATGGCGGTCACAATAGCGAGGCCAAGGTCGAACCAGTTTTTCTTGTCTTGTTGAAAACCGCGCCAGTCCACTGAGAATCGGATGCCAATGTCGAATAACAGAATCAGCGTTACCACCATCTCGGAAGTGTCGATGAAGTCTTTGAGCTGGTCTGACATCATTGCGGTTCGCAAAGCTTGACAGACCAGGCCATACGCGATAACGATGATCCAGAACCAATAGGTCTTGTCGTATACGCCCTTCATGGCACCAAGTCGACGAGGCGTCTGAATATCCAGGTCTTGAACAAGGCTTTTGACCGTTGAAGCGAAGGCGCTCATTTTACCCTCCTCTCGAATAACCTGAAAGGAAGAGGTAATCACTGCGATTAGCAAATTGAGAAGCCATAGCGTCATGACGACGATACCCCCAGCGAAGAACAAGGCGGCGGCCAAGTAGTCGGAATCAGTTAGGTAGTACATAATATCGGAGAACGTGTTGGCAGTCATAGTGACGAACACTAGCTCGAGCGATTGAGCAATGTTATCGAAACTGACAGTCCCGTTGTAGGGAAGCTGAGACGGTACTAGAAGTACGCAGAGAGAGCCGCGTGGGCACAGAAAGCCCTTCGCCGAAGTATCTCCATTCGTCAAATCGGAAAGCGGTCCGTACACCCATCTCTCTGCTAATCCTGTACTGCTATTCAAATGACCACCGCAGTACTGGCCAGAGTTTATGAAGGCGCTACCAGTATTGTTAGTTGGGTCTGTAGGATCAACCCACACACACTGCCTGTCTAAACTTGATTTGAAACTTTGCACGCCAATAATAGCAAACAGTAACCAGAAGAAACCGATTAAGAACGAGACGTTGAGAAGCAAAGGTGCGGCCTTTTTCAAACTTCGAAGTATAATCTGTTAAGGATTAGTATTCATTCTGTCGAACGCCAAGAAGAAGCGCTTACAGCAGTTCCATGCGTCAAGGCCAGTAAACGAAGAATACGCAGGCAGCTTATCATGCGGAAGACGTATATATGAAACCGGTCTTCCAAGCCAGTAATAGACAACACGAACGCAATCCAGAACGCAGTTACAGCGAGAAGATCGAGCCTGTTGAAGGAATGTCGCAAAAAGGCCCTTCTAGCCAGCTGTAGACGCTGAGCTTGCTCGACTGTGCGAACTCCTTCGCCTTGTTTCGCGGTGAACGATCGAAGTAGATCAGGGGTGCCGAACGTCTCTGCTCGCTGTGGTGCTCGGAGTGATGCCTGACGCTGTGGGCGAAAGACTTGTTGGTATTTCTCGATGACTGCAGCCTTGACACTACGCGTTTTCCCATTTCCATATTCTGGTGCGTTGAGCACAAATCCGGAGACAATTACACGAGCCACGATTTCCATAGTAAACAGAATAAACAGCGCCAAAAGTGCCCAATCAATTGGCTTTGTGCCCCATTTTGTGTTTCTTCCGTTTCCCGGTGTATATACACTCTTCGATGCATCAACAGCAAGAAGAACTGTCTGCACAACAATAAGAATGAGGATAAGTGGTTCTGTGAGTGGATAGACCAGAACATCGCACAATGCCATGCGAATTGTACTTTCTGCGTCAAAAAATCCTAGTGACTTTCCTCTCAGCGGATTCAGCGGTTTCTCTCCTTGTTGCTGCCACGTAGGCTCCTGCTTATCTTTCCCCTTACCGAAATATTGGACCACCTTTTCTATCGGTGCAGAAGGCATATGCTCCTCGTAGTTTGGACCTGCTCCTAGAGGATCCTTTTTGCGGAACTTCCGCGGCTCCAGTTCCTCCTCAAGACTTGATATTTCAGACCAGCGATCCGTCTCCGATGCTTTCACCTGAGATGGGCGTGGAGGCTTCGTGGCATGGCGAGCTGAAGCTCGGGTGGCTTCACGTCGTGCACTCTCTTCTATGAGTTCAGCTTCACCACTTAGATTGACAACACGCTGCGACATAGCTCTCACTATAGAACCTGCTCGAGAGAACGCAGTAGATGTAGAGACCTTCCGAGACACTGCATGATCGTTTGGAGTTAAGGAGGCTCGGTAACTATGTGATCTAGATCGGCCCCCTGACGGAGGCGTAAGTCCTCCACCTCCATCAAGATGAAGATCATCTCCCAGTCTCGAAACGGAAGATCCAGGGCTCGGAGTACTGAAGCTTACCGACCGAAAGGCGGATCTATCGTGAGGTTGCCCATTTGGCGTGGTAGGTTGTGCGCCACTAATAGGCTGTAGATGGTCTATGTTGTTCAACGGTATCCTATCTGACTCGGGCGAGAAGGACTCCGATGCGAAATATGAGTATTCATAGTCTCTGCTATCCTGCATGTCGTCAATGCTTTCACCATATGGTGATGGTCCCCCGAAAACACTCGATTCATAGGGCGTTGTTCTCGCCGTCCTGGGAGGTTCCGACAAGCTTATATCGGGCACTAATAAACCTGCAAAACCCATAGCAGTTTGAAAATCCGCAGGATTCCCAACGGGCGAAATTGGAGTCGCAGCCTGCTCGTACGGGTTTTGCCGTGTATTTTGTACCTGCAGTGGAGGCAGTCCTTGGTGAGAAGTCACTCGATCTAATGGACTTGGGGATGACTCCTCCTGGAGTCTATCGTAACGTGGACCATCTCCATGGCTTCCATTGCTCAACAGGCTCCTTCCTCTACTATGTTCTCTATGTCCTCCATCTCCTAGATCAACTGAATCCGGAGGCCGCTAGAGAAGTGCTGAGTTAGCATCCTTCCTGCACAGTGTTTTCAAAGTCGCAACCCGCACAGAATGTGGTCTGGTTTCGGCTTACTGATAAATCTCGAAGCAGTATCGATTGAGGAGGTGTAGAAGGGTTTTCTGGGTCAGGGGCCATATCAAATGGCTACGAAAGCCAACGACCCGTAGGCCACCCTCTTTGTATGCGTCGTTACCTGCTGCGATTGTTCAGACGAAATCTTGGTGTCAGCACTGCTTTGGATATGGAGAGGTGGTATTTCAGTCGCGGCTGGTTCTTGTCTCGGTTTTTACAGATGATTGAGGAGCTGAGTGGGATGGCCCAAAGGTGTTTGTTCGTGAGATAACGTTCGGTTCTGTATTATATCATGAATTTATAGTCGTTACTAAGTCGCGCTGGAATCACCGGGTTTAACTTATTACACGCACGTCAATGAAGTGTCGCTGGTATCCTTACAAGAAGAGAAAATGTTGTCGCCGACTCGAGTGGTTGCGTCGTGTGAAACTGTACGCAACGGCCACGCAAAGTGGAAACCACCCTGTACCTGAACAAGGATTCGTAAGGCCTGTGGAGAGGGTTCAGCGTGCTCACGAATCACGACGGTTCATACAACTATTTATGGTAAGGCTGATAGATACAATTGCCGGGGTACGAGTGAGATGGACTTTGTAGGTAGATGGCTTAGCACCTAATTAGTCAAATACTGTAGTGATATGGAACAATGCTATTTGACGTTGACTTGAGGTTTGTGTTCGATGCCACGAAGATGGACCCAATTTGAAAGGAAAACCAAAGACTTAAGCCTAACAATACAGGCGTTATCGATAAGGTATACCTTAGCGCCTCGGCACTTTGGCACCATAGCTTGCTTGTCTTGGCACTTTGAAACGCGCTGCCTCGCGACTCAGCATGATTCAATTTTGAGCCTCCGCGACCCAAAGTACTTCTGAAAAGATACACCACGTCGCAGCGCCCAACACATCGCAATCCAACACTGATATCAACAAGTCTCGGATGCAGCTTAGCCTAAGATCTTATAACTCTGTATGTGGCAAGAAAACTCTGGATAACTTTACATTACGCCGTCGCAGTCATGGTGTCGTCTAGTCGGAAGCGTGGAAGAGAACAAATGGAGTCCGAGACTGTCGAAGTCCCTAAGGAGCCTACACTGTTACAGCGTATCAGGGGTACATGGGAGTTCGCCAATTTGTCACAATGGATATTCACCTTTGGCAAGGCGGTCAAGATTGATGAGATATGGTCGGACATTGAGGTA
Source organism: Calycina marina (assembly GCA_019669825.1). Lineage (NCBI taxonomy): Eukaryota > Fungi > Ascomycota > Leotiomycetes > Helotiales > Pezizellaceae > Calycina > Calycina marina. The sequence goes on along the minus strand of MU253882.1, from coordinate 37,747 downwards.
TGTAACACATCGCCAGTCTTTGCGCCTGTGAGGTTTTGACCGACTCTTTGTACTGACTGCTGCGTAGGAACTAGAGATGGAATGCCTGAAGCCTCATTCGCCAGTTTTGCCAGAGATCGGACTTGCCCTCTTGAAGTTTGTCTCTTCCCATCGAGGTCTAACGTATGTCATTCTGATCAAAACAAACTTGCCCCTCTGTTGACAACACGAATCATAGTCCCGAGATATTCGATGAGTACACCCGTAGACAATATGTTGCCAAAGCGCCTCTGCGGAACCCTTTTGGCGAGGAAGAAGAGTTTGCAAAGTTTACTGAATTCGACATCTTCACAAAAGTAATACTCGGTACATGTACATGCCAATATCCTGACTTACACATTTCCAGATTCGAGTACTGCAACAACTTACACAATGGACAATGGGGAATCCGGATCGTATCCGAGAAAGGATGGACGAACAAAAAGACTGGGAGCAAACCATGTGGGTGAGTAAAAGTGCACCGCCATTTGTATGTGCATCGCTAATTACTCATAGCGAATTGAACCATTTGGCTGGGACCAGGATGAGCGCACATACTTTGTCCTTGACGACAACCGACTTTATCGTCGGACAGATCCTCCGCCTCCTCCACCACCTGCCGCCAAACCCAAGAAAGGATCTAGGAAAGCAAAAGCTGCCCTGAGAGCAAGTAAGCGTAGAAAGGTCTCCGAAACAGCCGAAAGCGAAGCAGAGCAAACAGAGGAGCACGTTGCTGGCAACGAAGAGCCTGAGGTGAAAGGTGATGACGGCCTTGGAGGAATGAAGTGGGAGTGTGTGGCTATTACATTCGACGAAGTCAATGCATTTATTGCATCCATTGAAAGAAGCCGGGATCCAAACGAAAAGTATCTGTGCAAGCAAGTTCAAAACACACTGCTGCCGTTACTCGAAAAGCAAGAAGAATCGCGGAAACGCAAGGCAGCACAAAAGGAGCGCGAGCTTCTCAACTTGGAAAAGCTAGCTACGGCTAAGAGATCTAGCAGAATTGCTGGCAAGATGGAGCATCAAAAGCAGGAAGAAGAGGCTCGTGAAGCTGAACGTAAGAAGCTCGGCGACCTTGCAATGGCGAAGAGAGAACAAGAGAAATGGACGAAGCTGGAGAAAGAGCGAGAGTCTCGTATGATGACACGAGAGCAGCGGCTGAAGGAGAGAGAAGCTCGTCGTATCCTCCATGAAGATGAGCTAGCCAGCCTGTCCGAAGATGGTAAGAAGATTGAAACTGGAGCTGCAGCTGGACGACTTTCCGAACGTCATCTGAAAGCTGAAATTGTACGAAAGAAGCAGGCATTGGAGGAGCTTGTTGAAAATGAAGATTGGATCTTTGACTGTATTTGTGGCGCCTACGGTCAGATCGACGATGGCACGCACAGTATCGCTTGCGACCAGTGCAATATATGGCAGCATAGCAAATGTGTTGGTGTCAGCGAAGCAGAGGCTGATCACGAGGACTTCCACTTCATATGCACTACATGCAAGCGCCATGTACGAGAAGGAGAACGTGCGAAGAATCAACCTCCAATCAAGATTATCATCAAGCGGCCCGGATCTTCGTCTGCTGTAACAACACCAGCGCAAGCTAATGGCCATCCTGCTATTCTACCTCCACAGCCCTCTATCAGCTCATCTCCTCACAAGCCAACTCAACAGCCTTTTTGGCAGGCGCCCTACGATCCACAACGCGTTGCCGTGGCCGTTCCTACTGCAAGCAACGATATTACCAGACCGTCCGAATCACCCAAGCCTACAATCCCAGGTTCTAAGCCTAATGGAAGCAGTATGGCCAGCACAGCTATGGCACCACGACAGTCTCCTTTCAACAACCCTAGAGCGCCTCAGGGTACACCATACTCCGCTGCGCGTCCCACGAGTTCTCATGCTTTCTCCTCACCACAACATGATAGTCCTACCAACTTGCCTCCACCCGCACAACATCAGGCGTACTCATTTGCCAATGGCAGCGCATCGAGCTACAACGGACACGTACCAAACAACTCGGTCCGACCGACAGCCCCTCGTCCATACGTACCCCATCAAGCTTCGCCATCTCCTTTGGCTGCTCCGGACGTCTATTCCACACAACGTATAAACGGGCATGCTCCAAAATCCAATGCCACTGCTTCTCGGCGTGGCTCAATGAACTTTCCATCACCCGCTCCAGTCCTGACGCCTGCGGCCAACGCATATCATACCTCTATCCCCCCATCCAGCTCGCCGCCTCTGCACGCAACACCCAGTATGCCAGCCAAATCCAACTCTGTACCCCCGCAAACAACGTCTTCTCCATTGGCTCCACCTGTTGAACATCCACACAACATTACCTCGGTCTTGCCTCCGGTTTCGACAGGTTATTCACCCGTCAAGCATTCTCCACCTCGCCCAACGATCTCGAACGGAAGTTTTGGATCGGCGACTCCATTGATGATCCCACCTGTGGCTTCTCTATCGCCCAGCCCAAGACTCCAGAACCTCTCGCCTCCAGTGAAGCACTCTGAGCCGGAACCACCACGAACGATTCCTGGCGCTTGAGATCTTGGCTTGACATCACGAGAACCCATGTCCAGTCATGTGATGCCCTTGGAGTGTTCTTTGTCTTCTATACAAAGAAGTTAAACTTGGATCGCTTGGCAAGTAACCATAGATGGCAGCTGTCCACCACCAGCTATAGCAGGGATCAGTTTTCTTCAAGGTCACTAGACCACGAATGTACGGGTATACTTCGGAGGCTTGTTTCTGCAGATTGTTACGGCGTTATGGATGATAGAACATTGAGTGGAGGACTTAGTGGGTGAAGACATTTGCGTGGATTACGAGACCGGCAATGCATTCACAGAAACGTAACGAAATGAGTTAAAAGTATTTTAGAATGAAGATTAAGAAAAATGGAGGATGCAAAAAGTGTACTAATCACAGTCGGCTTTGCCTGCGGCTTTCTTCTTACAAATATGAGGTTAGTGTTTGCAATTTCTCATGAGTAGCTGTTATCTGCGGGATAAAACAAGCAAGAGATCCTTATGGGATGATCGAATGCTTATGTCCCGATGGCTCACAACCACGTGACATCTTTGCAGGGGCTGGCAGGACTCGTTGCGGCTGAACGCGAACAACATGTCTATCAAGCCGAGCTGGTAAGTCTTCCATGCTATGCTTTCTTCATTCTGACCTTGTTACGTACCATTTTTCTATTGTGCTAGCGATAGATCTGTGCCTGATATCTCAAACCAGGCTTTTGATACAGTCGGTGAGTAAACTTGTCAACGCCTTTCACTCTTGGCGTGTTTGCCCACCTTTCCGCATGTCGAATTTCAAGTGAAAGCAAGAGGCATCTTTAATACCAATTGGTTTTTTGAATCACCACTTGCTTGTTTTGCTTGTTATATTGCAGAAGCTTAGACTTTTGTGTGGACTTCCGATTTCAGTTCTGTTTTTGTCGACTGGAAAGACGGAGAGAAATATACTCTCTGAGGATTTCCCTTCGATTGTCTCCGCGACACACGATCCGAGAATTCGTAAAACAAAAGTCCAATTAGGTCCAAAACCAGATCCCTACCGTCGATGGATCCTTTCCATGGTTCAGGCCGAAGATTTCCTATATTTGCAAAATCTTCTTCGACGGCTTCATAACCTCCACGCAACGGACGCTCGGGACCATCTTTATGCACCCGTTTCAATGGCAGGAAGTTGACGATAGTTAAGTGTTCTACCAGATTATACGAAACCGGTCAGGACTGTCTTCATTGAAGCTGCTGCTGCTCTTCTGCGGTGCGCTTATCTGAACATTCTTACCGATGCAATAAGAGATACTAGGGAACCTGACTTGCCTTCATGGGTACCCGATTGTTCTCATCTGGTGCCCACTAAGATCAAGACCAGTCATTTTGAGTTGTGCAAATCGAGAATAAGTCAATGGTCCTCTACTTTGGAAAGTGTATCAATCTCTTCTGAATCAGTGGACTCGAATTGCTACATTGTCGATAAACTAGAGGCTACGGGAGATACACTTCTGAGTAAACTATCTGATAAACTTTCTGGCGAGTCTGAAATCATCAAACTGAGGGAGGAGTCAATTGAGTCGGATGTTTGGGACAAGGAAAGATGTCTGAGCATTCACAATTTATAGGAAGAGGTGTAACTACAGCGAAGGAGGATCACTTTTCAGATGCTGACAATTACCATGAATGGCCGTGAAGCTACAAGCAGCACTATTCAGCCAAGAATTCATTGGGACGTTCTATTTCCACTAGGCGTCATTACGGTAGGCGCTCTCAATTCGCGACTGCCATTTCAGAATTAGACAAGGCTGTGAGAAAGTCGACAGAGGCAAAGCCAATCCCTGAGACAGACGGAATGCACCTTGAACAATGGGCCATGATGATACGAGACTTACTGTTGTCAAAAAATGATGCCCAGTTTTTCCGAACACTCACCGGGTATGCGTGCTTAGCAGCCCAAGATCGCTATCAAAGCGGGGACTTGGTGGCCACTATTCCAGGAGTCGGCTTACCTCTAGTAATAAGGAAAACGGCAGAATATGAAGTGTCTGGGACGCCGAGGTATGCCTTGATTGACCAGACTTACGTACATGGAATCATATAAGGAGAGTTCTTCAAGCAGAAACATCGTCCTGAGAAACAGGCGCTAACGCTATGCTGAAGCTATCGCTCGGTTCGGTCAGCCATATCATTGGTAAAACGATAGTGCCAGCCTGACAGAAATGCATGGAATTCGAAAATCAATGGGCAGGATTATAAATCCACCAGACCGGCCGGTTGCGAAGGTGTTGCGAAGGTGATGGGCTCCGGAAGCGCCATCGACGCTATGTTCGTTGATCACTATTCCGACTTCAAGAAGGGCCTGAGTAATCTCAAGGACATGTGCTAGGTTGGGGTCAGCTGGACAATACCACAAGGAATTTCATAGCCGAAAATGCCAGTGCGATCCTCTGGCAACTATACGGTAGCCCAGAGGCTTGCCACATACCTCTGCTACTCGCAAAGAGCCACAAGCACTAGCAATACTTGCGTTTCCACCCATCCATCGGCTCTATTCCCGAGCGTCTCTCCCCAGACTCGGACTTGTATGAGGTGGTTATCCGCCGGAATAGGATGGATCGGAGCAGCCCGAATTGAGGTCTTCCCAGATACCACCCAATGATGGACCAAAGTTCTGGTGAAGTCTTGTAAAGATAAGAATTGCGAAGATCTGTATCTCTATCAGTGATATACCGATGACGCGATTGTGCTGTATAGTGGTTTGAAAGTCAGCCCTGTTGCCATTGAGACGAAGCTGCAGGGTCACGAGGCTCTCAGGATATCTGATCGTCGGTACTGGGTATGGGAAATGTGCACTTCTGCTTGAGCCGAAGGACTTTAATATGAGAAAGAAGGGAGTGGTGGAGAGTGCCTGGGGAAGTGTGGAGGCAGGTATATTGCTGTTAAATCTTCTCTTTCCTCTGCTATCCCTGACATAGGTTCCGTCTGCTGGTTCAAGCAGAAAGCCAACACCCTCGTATCAGCACAGGCTAAAATGAGTAGAGAGTTAGTCATCGTTGCTAGTCCCTAACGTCCTTTCGTGCGAGCCAGCAAGGGAACAATAGGTTGTGCTCTCACAGCCCAACTCCACGCTGAGGAGATTGAGTCCGTTTACCAGGACAATGGCCTTAAGCGTCTCAAGCAGGGCGACTGAGCTCATGCCTTCTCAAGCAGCGATGACACTTCTTTAGGTTGGAGAGAGTATGAATGTGTACTGCCTTGCGTGGCCTTGGTACTTGGTATAACTTTCCAGGTAGCGAGCCTGAAGTTGTTACATGAACGATTTAAGGGTATCCAAAGTGGAAGCCGAATTCGAGTTCGACTGCGGGTCACCTTAACTACAGTCACGAGGTCTCCACCGTCCTAATTATTTTTACACTATCTAGCGAGCCATAGGGAATCCAGTATTCTTTTTCTTTGTTGCACAGCCCGGTTTATACCAAATCTCGTGTGACTCGAAAACACATAGCCGCAAGCGAAGTCTGCAAACGCCATGTTATGCATGTCACACTTATCACATGAGATATTGGAACATCACTGTTCGATAGCGCTGAGCAATTAGAGACAATAACTAGGTACATACCCATGTCGAAGATTTCCGTCCATAGCCAGCCAATTGTTCGAATTATGTTGGGCACGATCTGTGATTGGGGTGGAAGTGAAAGAGAGTGGGAGGGGTTGAGCTCAAGGTCTAGATAGAATACTGGATTATCGGATGAACAAAATAGAGAGACTACCAAGTTTACAATGCCCTTAAAAGCATTAGTTACATGTGCCATCTCTTCTGCGCAGATCTGCAATCTAGACATGAAGACTGCCAAGATCATCGCACACAAGAAGTGGCTTACAAGATATTTGGAGGGGATTTCGGATGCACCGGTGTATAATCAGTGCTAGCCAACCTCTTCTGTGTGTACATGGAATAGTGCCGGTATATTATCGTTCGTTGGCGAACGGATCGCACTTGATACGGATAGAGGTGAGAAGCACGTTCCCCTACCTAGGAATAGTCTATAGACACTGGCTTGGCATGTCCGCTGTTCGAGCCTCTTTTATCAACTCGCTGAGCTCTTGTCATCGAGAACCATTCTCCAGGCTGGAGAGAGGTCGACAGAATACCGGCGGAAACCACTGGTTATCATATCGAACCGCCCAGACACGCCGAGACATGAGGGCCTCCAAACACCACTAATGCAACCATCCGGCTTCCAAAGTTCACGCACCGTTCATCGTCTCTGCATATCCAGGTTCCTGCATCTCTAGCAACATACCACCTTTTCTCTCCTATCAGGCTGTAAGGCTGCCAGGCTGGCACCCTCCCCAACACCCAAGCTCACAACCCTTTCAAGTATCAGAGCAAGCCGTTTTGAGCATGTTCGTGTAACTGGAGGTTGTTTCTGTTTCAGCCCTAGAAGCACTGGTGGGTCAAGTGTGGATGTTCCTGGCATGAGAGATGCTGGAAACGGGGAGCTAAGGTGGTTTGTGCAACGTGGCTATCCGAGTGCATTCCTCGCCACCAGCCGTAAAGATCAGAGCCCTGGGTTAGTGGATTTCCGACCGGTGATCTGCAAACGTGTGCACGAACCTGTGGTCCTAGTGATAGTGAGATACCAGGTTTTCAGTCGCTGGCAATATGATGGAATACTTGGGGAGGAAGGGTAGTCGTTCGTCAATACCTCTGGATAGGGGAGCGGAGAAAGATACCAGGTCCCAGCTAGCTGTTGCATGGGAAATGCATTGCAAACAGAATCGATTGAACCTCTACGCAACGCAGCTTGAAGAACTACGCTATGTGAATGCAATTGATCTCCCAGGACTCCCGTAGTAAACCTGAACAGCAGACAGCAAACTGAAATTCATGTGAGCACCAGGGGAGCAATCCACTAGATACTGGCAGAAGCTAGAGGGCTCGTTGGCTAAATGACCAATTGAATGCGGTCAACTTTGGATCCGAAAACAGCAATAGCATCTGCTTCCATCAAAGCCAGTCCCAACCCATCCACTCATCTAGCGAGAAGCCAAAATACATAAGCCTACTGTAGTGGTCCTTTCACCTGATAGTTCTTTTTGTTACAATCTTAGCACAAAGAACCGTGCTCTCCACCTACCACACACCTCTGGCAGTGCTTGCTACGGCATCGCAGTGTCTACTCCTGCTAGCCCAATCCTGTGTATATTTACATGCCACTTGACAAAGGAAAGAAACAGACCAGCAACCAGCACTCGGAGCTAAATTGTACACGTCAACCTCCAAATACTCAGTTGCCTGGACGTCCTCATCTTACCTCTCGCCATTGACAACTGTCACATTCAGCTTCTTCTGAATACACGCATAAAATAAGCCACACAACCAGAGTCAGCTTGCGTCTGCAATAAGCAAGAAAGCGCGCGCCTTAGTTGCAACTGCAAGACGGGTATCTGCAATAGGTTCGTCCCAAACCCTGCTAGACCCCCAGACCTTCCCACAATCCGTGAGGCAAGAGACAAACCTCATCACTCCCGTGCGCTTGTCGCCTAGACGGCCCTTGCTTTCACTCAGACGCATACACAAGATCTAACACATTGTGAAAAACTCAGATGAGCTATCGTTAAAGCACAAGGAACATCGCTAGAACATCTTTTCCTGCTTCCAGAAGTCTCTTTCGAACGATCATTCCTGTCTCACTTACTTCTTCAGCCGTCTTGGTGGGTATTGCACCACTCCTTGGGCAGCGCGCGTAACTAGGAAAACCCATTACACGCAAGGTTTGATAGCTAGCCATTTGGACATTTGACAGCTGGCTCAAGCCTCTCTCTTTATTTCTATTTTCAGCAATTCCCATATTGGGAAGACTTCCATCGTAGCTGCGACAAATTGGAAATTGTTCATCACAAACCCGGTTTCAGTCACTCAACCGCCACCTCCCAAACTCGACGATCGAACACAACCAAACTTGAGGGTAATCGACGCAAAGAAGAAACAACGTAATCTTATTTCCAACCATTTCATCTCAACATGACGACTGCGAGTATTCCTCTCTCGCCAGCTCCCTCACAGCCTGGAGACATGCTTCCTCATGGTCTAGGGCACATTGCTAGACACAATGCGGGCAGGCCGTATCCAGAACTATATAATGATGAAGTCCTCTTGCAACATCACTCAAATTACTCCACGCCAACACCTGGACGTGATGAGGCGTATGGATACCAAGGACAGCAGCCAAGATACGCCTATCAACAGCATCAACAGCATCAACAGCATGAACAGCAGGGCTCTGGATTTGGGTTGCAATATGTAAGCGTTTCCTGACTTGACTTGTAGCTCATAGCGCTGATAACAGTGAAGGATAACTTCGGGAACAATTTTCAAGATCCGATGTATCAGAACTACAGTACACCAGCAACCTCGCCACCCACTGCACAGATACACACCCGAAGCAGTTTCGCAATCCCAAGATCCCATTTGAACCTCAAACCCTTGCCCGAACGCCGCGCAGGAGTCGAACGATCACCAAAGGTGAAGAAAGAGCGCAAGACAAAAGCCAAAGCCGAGAAAAAGGTTGCGAAGCTCGACAAGCCACTCAGCGAGTTGACAAAAGACTGGACACACGTCGCAGTTGCAGACATTGATTCATACGTCAACAGACCTGCAGAAGAACGCCACAAGGAAGTACTGGAAGGCAAGATACCAGGCAAAATCAAGCGTCCGATGAACTCGTTCATGCTGTATCGGAAGGCATATCAGAATCGGACCAAGGACTGGTGTCTCCAGAACAACCATCAGGTCGTCTCGCAAGTTTGTGGTGACAGTTGGCCGTTGGAACCAGATGAGGTGAAAGAGCAGTTCAACGAGTGGGCAAGAATCGAGCGCCAGAATCACCAGAATGCGCATCCTGGGTACAAGTTCTCGCCTACCAAACCGGGTGCTACAAAGGTTGGAAGCAAGAGGAAGATGCCTGAGAATGTTGAGACTGATTGGGAGTGGCAAGGCCCAGGATCTAGGAGAACGAAGAGACATCGTCCTAGCCCTCGGAACCAGCAGGTCGCGTATCCGACTACTCGCTCTGCATACAACTATTCTTCTCGAGGCACTTCGTTGGAGCCAGTCCAGAGTGGATACATAAGATCATCCTTCCACGCCAACAACTCTGGGCGACCGATGCCAGCACCATATGATTCATCCAGCCTGGCAAGCGGCGAATACTACCAGCAAAGTCTCCAAGCCCACGGGCCAATCCTAGGAGTTCAAGATGTGATTCTGCGCAAAGCTGTCGCGCCAGGTGTCCAGTCTCTTATCGGGCTTCCCAACGGCACCCAAGGATACGATGATCTCCTGCACCAGTACCCTCCATACGATGCACACTTCGCTGGAGACGAATACAAGATGGACCGATCCCTAACCACCACTCAGCACCTCGCATACAACGGCAACGGCTTCGACGAAGGTCATTCTGAAGGGTTGTACTTTGGAGGCAGTCTCAGTGGCGATCCGCAATGGCACGGCCCATGTACCAGTGCTGAATCACGCCCTCACAGCAGTGAGCCCGGGGTGAGCCAGCTCGATCCGGAGTTTGAAAATGCTCAGTTCCAGAACCAGAATGCGCAGGTTTTGAGAGGTCATCAAGCGGATTGGCATGTGCAGTCACTTGATGAGGGTGGGCAGTTTGAGCAGTGGATGGACAAAGGCACTTGAAGTTCTCGATGCTTTAAAGTTTGGATATGGATGGCTGCTTTGAATATGTAAATGGACGCTTGCGATTTCCCATTTCCCAGAGCTTCCTGGATAGGGTACCCAGGCTCATGCTAGAATACTGACAGAAGGCGTGATTGGTTGCATTTCATCTGGTCAAGGTTGGACCACGGCGCATACTTGATATTCGGTCGTAGGAGTCGTCGTTTATTTTGGTATCATTGGATGTAGATGTGTGCTTCGCTGTACATGATTTTGTCCTTGGAAATAGTTATCAAGTCCTCAAACTGTAAAGTGCATCATAAGTCGTCAAAATAGAAGATCTTTGCCTGAGTTCCACTGACCAAATGTGCTCGTAACTGAATGCTTTCTAGTTACAACTTGCACAGATACAGGCGTGAGGGAAGAACCAAGGTGAGAGCAAGTCTATGTACTGGCCTACTGAGCCGTCCACTCGAGAAGTTTCGAGATCTACATCACACAATGAATAGAAGAAACCTATAGCACAAAGCGACTGACCTCCCGAAGCAACGCAACAACGAACAGCTCAAAGCAAATTAGATAAATGACGGATTGAAAAGAAGACTTGCAACAGCTTTGGGCACAACTTCTGCCATTGTTTGTGTGAGATGATACCAGACAATGCGATTGTCATGCAGCTACCCGTCAACCTCTCGATAGGGAGCTTCGTCATATTCGACAGTTCGAAAGAATTTTCGTGATGAGACGACCTTATACAAGATAAGAGAACAGCCCTCTTCATAGGAAGCAAGATCTTTCCAGGGACAACGGAATCGCGAAAACGAAAGATACATCAAGGTGTGTCGTAGTCGTCGTTAGACGCGTCAAATTAAGCGCGTCCATCACGTCTCCCAGCCTTGACATTTTGAATTGATTGAAGATCATGAAGTCCAAATTACCCCTCCACATCTCTCAAGATGTACGGAGACTTGGGCAACAAATTGGTACTTGTGACCACCCGCTTATCCACTCTATCTAATGAACCATAGGTCCAAGATGCCAAACGCATCCGCAACCTCGAAAACCTGCCCGCCTACAAAACCGAAACCGTTCGCACCGTAACACGCGAAGTTCGCGACCTCGACCGCGATGTCAACGCCATTCTCGCCGCGACGAACGGCTCCTTTGAACCCTCCTCTAACCCGGCTACCGCTACCACTCTGCTCGTGAACCACCTCTGCATACGCAGGAACAAACGGTGTTTACTAGCCTACCACCGCACCAGAACAGACAAGATGGAGGAAATGGTGTGGAGAGGTACGGATATGGAGCAGGCTACGCAGAATGCAGGAGAGGCAGATGAATCGAGTAGTATGAGTCCCGAGGAAGAGGAATATGTGCGACAGTTCGGCGATCTGTTGGCTGCGTACAAGGGACAGTGGACGGATATTGATTTGACGGGGAGTTTGGAACCGCCGAGGGATTTGTTCATCGATGTGAGAGTGCTCAAGGATGCTGGAGAGATACAGACGGAATATGGGTATGTTCACATTCGACAAGCTTGGGGAGGGGATGGAAGACTAATTGGGGCATAGGACGATTAATCTGACGAAGAACTCGCAGTTCTATGTCAGACAGGGCGATGTCGAGAGATTGATTGCTCAGGGGTACTTGCAGAAGCTTCATTGAGGAGAATCTTTTGCCGATGCTCGGATGCATCAAAGAAACATCCCACGCTTTTCTATGAGGTTGAGTTTGTCCGGCTCGGTATTTCTCAGGGCAGACGCAACGGATAGACAACCAGTGAAAAGCTATGGGTATATGAGGTCGTTGTATTTGGAGTTTATCATGTCAAGACTCCCTACCTCACTTATGCAGTCTGCAATGAGCTATAGCTTGCTCCGCGCCTCGAGCCGCAATATCGGCGTCAGAAATATCTGGTTGAGGAGGAGAACCAAGTGACGACTATCCTCTCTCTGACGGGAGGGAGTATGATACCATCTGTGCATTCTACGGTACACCCGCACCAGTGCCCCTCTGTTGCTAGAGGGAAAGTCGGCTTTCTAGACCGGACGTTTCTTGACATATGAGCAAATGGATATTACACTGACCCTTCCTTCTGCCATGAGTGTACATACCAAGTTCCTGACGCTCCAATTCTGGTATATCACATGCCAAGCAAGTATCGAATTGGCACGCGCGTACATGGGGCATCGAATGGCGTTATATGGCGAGCGAGATGAATTACGCGAATCTCGATATGCATGATCATGCATAATGAGGGGCTAGGTATCACAACGCGTAGTGGCTACATCGACGCGTGAGGTGACGAAGCTGAGAGGGAGCTCCTGCAGCTTAAGCGTCTGATTGCGACATCTGTCGACTACCGAATGCTTCCCATAACGGAAGATATATCAGAACCAATTGATATCTCGAATCAATTAGACTATATCTATTTGCACACAAGCTGATTGCCCATCATTTCACGATCTGCAGTACACATGGCACATGGGAGGGAAAAGATCTAGGTAGAGAAAACTCTGCTGCATTGGGCACTCCACTCTAATTGATATACTGATGCAGCCCTTCGTGATCCTGTGCAATCGTGTAACATAGTCTCCCTCATGCCCCTTCTCCTCACGATGCTCTTCCTATCTGTGCTGTGGCTTCAGCCCTGTTGTCTGATAAATACTTAGGTTGAAGACATATCCACTTTCACAGTGCATTGCTCAACAAAGCCAGAGCAGGAATAACCAAGCCTCCGAGATACCAGCTACCTTCTTAGCTAGAATTGACCAGACTACTCCTCCTCTTGGAATCAGTTGCTGGTTTGGTGACATGTATACAGTACAGCACTATACTATACAAGAAGCTACCTATGAATACAGTTTGCTAGTGCTTACGCAAGACTTGACGTGCCGAGCCTAACCGTATGCGGAACTGAAATTGCCTCCAACCGTCATCGTGAAAAGTAACACGCAACATTTGCATTGAAAGTCGATTTTTGTCCCCCTTTCAGAGATAAGTTGCTCTTATTATTTCCTATCTCTTAAATATTCACCTCCTTGTTTATTTACTAGTGTCATCTGCGGGATCAGGTCTTCCCTCCCGGGCCATAGTGTGATCCTCAGCGGGACTAACGAATAGTCTGGTTTGGCCTTGAACCTTGAGCCGTAAATTTTGCAGGGCTATCTAACTTTGATACCCTCGCAGCCTCTTGCTCGTCATTTGTGTGCCATAATATATGCATTTTGCAGCTTGCCAATAGAGCTTTTACAGTGTTTCAAGGTGGTGCAGTGTTGCTGAGCGAAGCCGTCCTTGCATGTTAACCCGATAGCATGTCACTACCTTCTGTCCCAGCGAGGTCTGTTCAACGACTACGTGCTAAATCCATGGCTTCGCATTCCAGTCCGAGATTTATACCAAACAGCTCGGCAGATTCGTCGGACGGAGCTTCGGAGCTGATCCATGGCTCTCTGCGAGGGCAGAGCGAGTCGAGGAACTCGATACTGAATCCTGTCAATGCATCCGGAGTACGGGAGCCCACAAGGTCGTTTTTGCATAGATCCTATGTTGGAAGTCAAGGTAAGGCTCTTCGAAAAAATACCTGCCGGGTTATTCATTTTACTGACGGAGGAGCAGCGCCCATTGACAACACACTGTCAGCTTTCAGTGTCCGGGACGATACCGCTGAACTAGCATCATATGCGTTATCCGATAGAGCTTCCATACAAAGCGGCTCCCCGCCAGCGAAACGCGGGCAGAGCCACCTCGAATCCTACTTCAGCCAGCTAGCAGAAGGCGAGACACCCTTGAACAAAGACCTGGACAGGGTACGGCAAGATATACTACAAGAGGTGTCTGAGCCTGCTTCTCCGCTAGCTGGGCCCTTATCACATTCTCCTGGCGCTTCTGCATTGACAGACCTGATAAGACGGTCTCCGACGAGTACATCTCCCCCAGACCATCACTTCCAGGCTTCGGGTGATGAAGAGAGTGATAATGAGCCAGACATGTCGCAGGGGCGGCTCACCATAACTTCAAATGGGGTTAAAATGGATGCTACGGAACAGACACCTCTGATATCGAAACAGCGGCCGCATGAGTCTCGGCATCGGGACTGGATTGATGGACAGCAAGATCTGGAGCGGCAATATGCCAAACAGAAGCCCTCGTGGCCGAAGACGCGCGATTGCCTATCGTGGCCGAAAGAAAAGATCACGAATGTTGCTCATATTGTGACATATCCTAAGGAATGGGATCGTGAGGCAATTCTCCAAAATTTTGTCTACGCACCAGCACGGAACTTCCCTGCCGCTGTGCTGGGCGCCCTACTGAACATACTGGACGCTTTATCTTATGGTATATTTTGTCTCTTATATCCCCACTTGAATGCTTTGTTCGTATCAAGCGGTTATTGTGTTCATTGTATAATGCTGTGCCATACCTTCTATATAACTTTCTCAGACTGTGTGCTAAATAGTATCCAGGTATGATCCTGTTCCCGCTCGGCCAATCTGTATTTGAGAAACTTGGGCCAGCTGGTATATCTATGTTCTATGTGAGCTGCATAGTTTCCCAGTTGGTATTTTCATTAGGCGGCAGTGCCTTCCACAATGCAATTGGCTCGGAGATGGTAAGTGAAGTTACTGACTACCATATCGGTGTTGGATGCTAAAATATCTTAGATTGAAGTCGTTCCATTCTTCCACAAGATGGCTTTCACTATCATGGCCAGAGTAGGGAAAGATAATCCAGCTTCAGTCATTGCTACCACCATAGTTGCTTACCAAATAAGTTCTGTATTAACAGGTATCGTGTTCTACCTCCAAGGTGTTCTCAAATTTGGATATATCGTTGGATTTATCCCTAGACATATCCTAATGGGCTGCATCGGCGGAGTCGGTTTGTTTTTGATCACCACAGGATTCGAGGTCTCTGCTCGTCTAGACGGAAACCTGAATTACGATCTTGCTACTTTAAAAACCCTCTTCCAGCTAGATATCTTCTTCCACTGGGCTATTCCCTTCGCTCTGGCCGTCATTCTTGGATGGTTACAGGGGATCATGCGAGAAGGACCATTGAAGAAGTTCTTGCTTCCTGGCTTCATCCTGTCTATCGGAGCAGTCTTCTACTTCTTCGTCTTTTCTATAAACGAGCTGGAAATTGGTAGCATGAGGCAGACAGGTTGGATATTTGACGGTCCAGAGAGTGGTGAACCTTGGTGGTACTTCTGGACCTTATATACCGGAGAGAGTAAGCACATCCTGATTGTCCGATCATCAAGCATACTGACTTTACTAGATTTCAAGCGTATTCACTGGGATGCCATATTGCATACTGTTCCAGCTATGTTTGCGCTCACCTTCTTTGGTGTCCTCCATGTTCCCATTAACGTTCCAGCTCTCGGTTTCGCTCTTGGTCACGACGACCTCGACTTGGATAGAGAGTTGAAAGCACATGGTGTGTCGAATGCTCTGTCTGGTCTGCTCGGTAGCATGCAAAACTACCTGGTATACTCCAACAGCGTAGTATTCATCAAGGCTGGCGCTGATGGCCGCTCAGCTGGCCTCATGCTCATTGCACTTACTGGCGGACTGCTGGTAACAGGTCCAGTCACCATCGGCTACATCCCAGTAATGATGGTCGGCTGTCTTATTTTCTTGCTCGGGTTCGAGCTTTTCATCGAAGCTGTCTGGGATTCTCGCCACAAACTCAATTGGTTTGAGTATATAACAGCAAGTTCATATTACATGTTTGTATTTGTCTCTGACTAATACCATCAGGTCATAACCATTGTCTTTGTTATGGGCTTATACGATTTCGTGGTCGGTATATTCGTAGGCATCGGATTTGCATTTGTGTCTGTCACATGGCAAATGTCCAGAATACCAGCCGTTAGAGCTTCCTACCCAGGAGACGTCGTGCAGTCCACGGTCAGAAGAAACGCCACACAAAGCCACTACCTGCACAAAGCAGGCGAGCAGACCCAGGTGAAGAAGCTTGGAGGCTACTTGTTCTTCGGCACTATTGTCAGTGCCGAAAACGAAATAAGATGTCTGATAGAAGAGAAGACCTTCAGCGCGCGTCCCATCCGCTACTTAATCTTAGATCTTCAGCACGTTACCGGGATCGACTACTCTGCAGCCGAAGCCTTCAACCGCCTCAGCAGAGTCTTGTATAAGAAAGGAGTTGCACTCTTCCTTAGCGGCGTGCATCCAGGCCAGGAGCTCCACAAAAGCCTCATCAGCGTCGGGCTCGGGCAAGAAGAGATCGAGGTCAAGATTTTTGGAGACCTCAACTCCGCACTCGAAAATTGCGAGAATGAATACCTCCGCACATTCTACGCAAGCAAAGAAGCGCGCTCGAATCGCCGGACATCGAGCGCCCATCTCGACGTCCCAAACAGCGACCACCGTTCCATCCTCTCCGAAACACAATATGGCTCGCCGCGCGTGAACCAGCTCCAGAAATCAGCGCATTTCGCACTGGACCAACACCCTGCGGAAACACGCTACTACAATCTTTCTCAACCTCTCAAGCTCATCCTCCATACATTTCAGTCACTAACCCCGAAGACCGAGGACTTCTGGTTCCGCGCCTTGCGCTTCTTCGAGCGCAAACAATACGTGCATGGCACCGTCATCTTTCACGTCGGCGAAGCAGCCGGCGGCTTCTACCTAGTCGAAGAGGGCATCTTGCGAGCAGACTACGAGCTGCCGCAGGGGAAATACTTCGAGAACATTGTGGCTGGTACGACATGCGGAGAACTCCCGTTCTTCTCAGAGACTGACCGTACCGCAACTGTGATGGCGGAACGGGATTGCGTTTGCTGGTTGCTGAGCAGGGAGAACTGGAAGACGCTTCAGAAAGAAGAATCGGATATCGCGCAAGAGCTTCTGCAGATTTCATTGAAGCTTACGAGCGAGCGCATGAGCGCTATCACGTCGTACGTTTTGACTACGGCTGGGTAGGGAAAGGGGTATATACTGTTGATATACATAAGAAAAGTGTGAGTGTTTGCAAAAGCGTGGCGTTGTGGGAGCGAAGCGTTTGATATATCTTGAATGAGAGATATCGAGGGGAAGTGTACGGAAGAAAATGACATGTACAGGTAGTAATCTAGGACGAACAGTACTCGGGCCCAGATGAAAGAAATCGCGGATAAATACTTGTTCCTGAAAAAAAAAAGCAACCTCAACATAGTTGAAAGACATTGCCTTGACTGTGCAACACATTGATACTTCACCTTCTATAGTCGTGTGTGTGCTGCGAAGCCGGCGGCGTGTATATGAATGAAGTGATTGGCTCCGATATAGCTTTTTCAAGCCAACGCCTGTCTTCTTCAAAAGGATTCTATGACAAACATGGGAGATTGTATTCAAAGACTTTGGGTACCATCCTACCTTGCTTGCTGGCGAGAGCTGGAGGTAACATATTAACAAATAAGATCCCTTTCTTGAACTCCTTTTTCTCAACCTACTACTCCCACCTATCAACGAAGAGTTGACGAGCTGTGTCTTCGATCATCTGCGCAGCTTTAGGGCTCCGGTCACCGTGCTGTGTTTGCGATGGGTGTGTGTACTTGCGGGAGATGGCAAAAAGAGAAAGTGAATAATGTTGAGGGAGAAGGAAGATGGAGAGAGAAGATGGGTTTTTGAGCTTATGTTGTGTTTGGAAGGAAGGACTGGAGTGTCGGTCGAGGAAAGAGTCAGACACGCAATCATCACGATTGCATTTGCAACTTGCAGCATTGATAGATAACCAATTTTGATGTTAGGGATTTTCAATTAACCTCCTTTCTGATGCGACTAGCAAAGACAAAAAGCGAGATGTAGGTGCCTATGGAGGCGTGACTGCTTCCAAATCCTGTACACGCGCGCTTTCCCATTTCACGAGGCATACTTAGCAAAATGGCTAGCGCATTGCATAAACCTGCGACTCACAAGAGCAATTGAGCAAGACTCATACCATAGGCAATAAGTCGTAAGTTTCAAACATTTTATACACTGGATAGACTGAAGCTGCCGCGAGAATATTGCAAAGCCTGTATCTCGCATTCCAACTGCTACGATCTGCCAGGCTCCCGAGAATCTCTTTATCACGCGATCTTGCTGCAGCTGTAAAAGTAACGCCTAGCAGAACGTAAGACCTCATACAAGTTCTTTGGAGGTCTTTTGCTGTTTGCCGTGCTTCCAAGTCTAGCTGCCCGTAGCTAGATATTGGAATTACAAGCATACATACTCCTGACATACATAGCGACCGATTGTTGGCTATGAATGTTCAATCAAATACAGCAGGCTCAACAAAAGGAATGCTACTTAGTCCAGATGTCTCCCTCCATATACTTCATACATTTTGTGATGTGACACCAAGGCTTTTAGATAAAGTTGATCTCAAACACTTCCACGACTACATGGAATGGAGGGACAATGCCATACGGCCAAGTCTGGGGTCCGTGGGATGCACTGTTTGCTACCGATAGCAGGCAGAGCATGCAGTGTATTCAGGATTGGTTATGAATTTTATATTTCAGGCTCAACCGATTTCCTGTATGTTCATTCCATATAAGGGGCTTGTTATACAGTGCTGTTAAGGCATTTGGCTGCGGATTTCCGGATACTTGACTCGATTGCAGTGAAGGGTCCACAGGTGAAGGAGTTGGGTAACTTGTGTTGGGTGATGGATGAAGCCATTTTATTGCTGGGCAGGATACAGTGGATTGTTTGCTGGAGGTGGTACCGTAGATTTTGCAGGATTCTTGGGAGCTTTAAATGGCTTGAGAATACCAAAGTAAACTCAAGTCATGGGATCATCGCTCTCTCGCTGTTCGACGGTTGGAGTTGCTTGAGTAGTCAGACCGTCACCTGGATGCCCTCTGCCATGATGTAGATCTTGTCTGAAGGCAGAATATGGCCCAGGAGGAATGGTCCAGCTGGTAGTGATTGTTGAGGTATGGCATTGGTTTCCCCTTACGTTATGGATCTTGAATCCTCGAATCCCATGTAGTACTGAATTATAGACCGAACTTGTCCTGGAGTTTCGCTGCAATATCCTCGTGCTTCGAATTAGGTGCTTCCTGCAACATCTCCTTGGTATATTCAGCAGCCGCAGCTTTATCTATCGCACATCGTCTTCCAGTTGGCTGTCTATCATCGCGTCCTTCCCTGACTTTGTTGTATCTCGTCATGTTCGAAACTACTGCTTGCGGTCTCGTTTTGTAAATATTTGCAAGTGAATGGATGAATTCTGACATGAGCTCACCATTATTGCATTCTTATAGAAATGGCACGTTAATTGACGTGTTCTACTGCACAACAGCAGATACCGGGGGTACGGTATTCGAATCGCGAAGAAGATAGACTCGCCACTGCTGTTTCAATAGCTGAAATTATTTCTGGCTTCAAGTGCGGCGTCATCTCGAACTTGTTTATCACGCACAGGTCCGGGAAGTAACGGAGAGGTCTCAATACTTCACATGCTGAGTTGATTATTGCAGCGAGGATCGTGTGTTTCGCGGGCGTGTGAGGTCATAGCATGTAGTGGCAAATCGCTACAAGCTCCCCCCCACGTTGACTGCTATCTAACCTTAACAGGCGTTTTGCAAATAAACCTAGCAACAGTCTTCTCTGTATGTTAAGAATATTTTATTAAGAACTTTTCAAGGATTGAGTGATAGCTTCGACATGATGAATTTGGTCTGAAGGTTTTCATAATAAAATGAAAGTGCATGAAGCATGGGCAATCCGCGTAGATCCATTCCTCTAAGCCAGCAGAAGATCGCTAGACGCAGTATACGAGATTCTGGCTCGCATCAAACAGCATGTACGCCCGTGCCTCACTCTATATCTATCACCATGGTCTAATGCGATGCAGGCTTTGCGCTCTATCGCGCCATTCTGCGACAGTGTCCTCGGGTCCCTCTAGACGCTGACATACCTCAGAAAGGATCAGTAAATGAGCTGGTATGGGAGGTTCGCAAGGGGTTTAGGAGAAACACGGCGCATACGAGCGCATCATTGATCAGAGAAGCGTTGACGGTGGGATATAATACCTACAAATTAATCTCAGCAGCTGCGAACGGAGTTTCAGTGGCAACTTCGCAAATAAATGGACTGCTGCGGCTACAAGATCAGAAACGAGTCATCTCAAGAGCACAACCATCGTCGATACAGCGAGAAAGACCTAGAGTATGGCCATACGAAGGAGCAAAGAAGATGGAAGATGTGCGACCTAGACCACAGAGTGAGCTCGGAGGTACCGGCAGAAGAAAGATACCGATAGCCCAGTGGGCATCAAATGGTGGCATCCCGTTCCTAAGATTCTCGAAACCACAAAGTCCATACCTCAGTCGAATAATGCGCAATGGGGTGGAACGAGAGCAGAAGAGACAGTCAACAAACAAGCACACGAAGGAGCTGAACGATCTTGCGTTGCGTGAGAGCCATTGGGATGCTCAGACAGAGGGACGAGACAACGCACCTTCTTGGAGCTATTGGATGGATGCGATAACTAAAGAGTCTAATCTGAGGAAACATCAGATCATTGTGAGGAATGAGCAGAGAGCAAATCGGTTGATGGAGATCCTGGATAAGGAAAGGCAGCTGGCGGCTGAGGAGAAAAAGGAGAGGAAACGTTGGAAGAAGATGCCAGCTACAGACGAAGGTTCTTCTGCTACCAAAGATGTAGCTGCTTCTAAACATTCCAGTAATACCGGGCTTGCAGAGAATATGGAGAGCACACGATTGCAAAAGATGGCAGTTGCGGACATAGAAGCCGCTGCTAGCAAGGCTGCAGCTTCTTCAGAACAATCCAGCAACGCCGACTGTGTATCATCTAGTGAAGTCATAACCATATTTGCGGCTGATAATGATACTTTAAGTAGGCCATTGATACGTTATCATAGCAATCACTATAAGAGGCCTTGAAATCACGATACCCATCGCACAAAAGTTTCAATCACGCAAGGGGAGCACAACTCTCTTCCAGCAATGCCTGCTCTACGGTCACCATTCGGCCTGCTTCCAGACCGCTATACTCGTGATTAACTCTAAGCCAAACAAAGCAGATCGCTCCTCTACTCGATCTTATAGACCTATAGCTCTACTCTCCACGCTAGACAAAGGCCTCGAACGGCTATTAGCTTGTAAGATGGCCTGGCTCGCGGTCACTTTACGAGTGACGAGTAGCCAGCAATTCGGCGCCTTCCCGCTACGACCGTCCGTAGACCTCACGACATGCCTTACACATCATGTGGAAAAGGCCTTAGGGTCTGGCTTTAAGGCCTCACTACTTACTATGGACGTGAAAGGAGACTTTGACGCGGTTCTCCCAGGTCGCTTGGCCCGTAGGCTCCGCGAACAAGGCTGGTCGGACCACTTAATCCGCTGAGTCTATTCCTTTGCAACGCAGCGGATCGTAAGGATCCCTATAGCCGGCGAAACAGGCCACGAGACAGCAATTTAATGCGGCTTACCACAAGGCTCCCCTATCTCGCCAATCCTCTGCATGCTATATGTAGCCCCTCTCTTCTGGCTAGGGTGACTACACAGAGATTTGGCTACGCAGACGGCATTGCCTTGCTAGCCATCTCTAAAGACTTGCAAGATAATTGTAACAGCCTACAAGCGGACGACCAAGAGGCCCTTCACTGGGGAGAGGCTGAGGGTATTACTTTCGACCCTAGAAAGTCAGAACTTATCCACTGTACAAGACATCGAGCGGACACCCCCGCGAACAGTAGCCCCTCTTGTCAAGGCAGGCACTCACGTTATGCAGGAGGCCACGAGTCCGCTACGCTGGCTAGAGGTGTTCTTGGACAGGAAGCTGATCTTTAAGTCGTACGTCCGTCTTCTAGCTACAAAGGCGTGGTAGCGGTCAGCAATGCCCATCGCTCCCTCGGCAAGACTATCCGTGGAGTATCCCCTATCTTCTTGCAACGCGCTGTAAAAGCATGCGTTCTTAATGAAAGCTACTTTGCGGCCGAGACCTGGTGGCCGGGCAGGTCCCGGACAATAAATCGAAAACGCATCTCAAACCAGGTAGACTCCCACCTAGGCCTACTCGAGAGAGTAGTACTTACAGCTGCAAGAGCTATCATACCGGTCTATAGAACCACGCAAGCAGCCGCTCTTTATAGAGAAGCACGCTTACGGCCGACAGAGATCGAATTCAATCTTGTTGCAGGTGCGTTCGCTGCTAGAACTTCCCGACTAGACCCGCAACACACACCCACTTGAGGTCCGCGCGTCGCAAGTCGAACGGACGAAGGAAGGAAACTCGCGCTTCTCACGGCTTTTGCTCTCTCTCCCACGAACGGAACAGCTTAACCCACTCCAAGTCCCTCCATGGGACGTAAAGGAGACCGGCGTAGATGCCTGCAAAGGGATTCAAAGTCCGCAAGGAGGGACGAAAGCTGAAGCAGCGAAGAGCTTCTCAACATTCCCACCCCCTGTACCGCCTAGCGATATCCAGGTGTTTTCAGACGGATCGAAAAGTGAGTCTACGGACGGAGCCACGGGGTGTGGGTCCGTAACCTATCAATACGGCATACAAATCGACTACAAAGCAAAGTCTCTCGGCCTCCACGCGGAGGTCTTTGACGCAGAGGCAGCAGGAGCCTTAGAAGGAGCCCGCAGTGCGCTCTCGTCGCCGGGAGCAAAGCTAGCAACCGACCTATAGGTCTTCCTAGACAACCTAGAGTTGGCTCACCAGCTTCTCTTACCCTTTACAGGCTCGTCTCAGCAGGTGTTTACGGACTTCCAAAAGGTAGCACGGCAATGGCCACTACAACGCCGCCTCCGCAC
Organism: Calycina marina; assembly: GCA_019669825.1. Lineage (NCBI taxonomy): Eukaryota > Fungi > Ascomycota > Leotiomycetes > Helotiales > Pezizellaceae > Calycina > Calycina marina. The sequence continues at coordinate 14,744 of MU253882.1, read as the reverse complement.
GCCCAGGTGCCATACGGGTCCGATGGGTACCAGGACACCTGAGTGTCCTAGGCAATGAAGAAGCGGGCAAAGCCGCGAAGGCCGGAGCCGATTTCCCAGCACCTTCACGAGCTATTTACACACTCGCCTCCCTGAGGAGGCTCGTAAAGGCAAAAGCAAGCGATTCCGTCACCCAGTCATGGCATACCACAGCCCCGCAAAGCTACCGCGACCTCGGCATACATCACTCACACGACACAGCGGAGCTTTGGCTAAGGAGAGGAGCGCTAGGGCGAATACTGGCTTCGCGGACGTCTCACGGGGACTTTGCGGCTCCACCAGCGGTTTGAACACCACGACGCAACACCTAACTGTAGCTGTGGTCGGCCAAAGACCCCTTTACACTTCTTCTCCTGTAAGAGAAGCAACGCACGCCACTTAACCCCAAGGCACACACAGGAGATAAGATCTCTTATCTACTAGGTACAGCAAAAGGTGCCTCTGATCTTGCGAACTGGATCACGAGCTCAGTGGTTTTCACTAACACCTGTATCTCACACGCTACGCAATAGGCTCCTAACTAGCCTACAGCACACTATATCCTAGTATACATACTCTGCAGGCTCTTTTTTCTTAATTTTCCTTACTTCTCTTCACACTTCCCACCCTTTTAATAGGCGGCAGCTGCGGGAAGACAGGTGGCAAGGGGTCATAGGCAGGGGAATGACTGCAATGGAGGCAGCCAAACGTACCCTTAACAGGGAATAACCGCAGACAGCTGTAGAACTGTAGAAATACGGCTACGCATAAAGCTATTGTAATAGTTAGAAGTAGTTAGATCTGACCCTGTGGCCCTTGCGGCCCGTGGCGTCATATAGTCCATTGGGATCCCCCAGGGCAGCGGTCACGTGCTGCTGCTGTCCGTCCGACGTTAAATAAATACACACACACACACACACACACACACACATGTCAAATATCGTATGAAGAGCCATATCGTTACTGTATCGTAATTTCACTGGGCTTAAAGAAACCATTGTCATGAGCACTGCAATTTCGCCGCGCTGATGCAAACCATCCTTTCACGCCCTCCGCAGGTTCATCTTCGTCGTCATTTATATTATGGTCGTCCAAGCCCCTTTCTCATGTCCACCTCAGTCCCATGCGCCATATAGTATATACCTTCAGCACAGCCGGTGAGCCCTTCCATTATGGAGCAGACCCAATCAGTGCTTGGAGTAGGTCGATCCCTCAGGTGGCTGTGGTAGCTTCTTGTTTCCAGGGAGTGACATAAATCTTCTCAACTCGATCAGGACGGTTTCCATTGTGTTATCGCGGCTCCAGGTAGCTAGGCAGGGAAGCTTTGTTGGGTCAACCTGTCTCATATATTAGTCCGCTATATCGTAACTGCCATGCCCTTCCCTGTTAGGGCTAGGGCTACTGACCACGCCCGTCTTTGGGTTGACGCAAGGTAGGTTGATCTCGCTCTCAAACTGAATGGTAGGTGGCTTATCTGGGTATTGATCACCGCAATGCATGTTGAGGGAGTAAATTCGGTTCTCGTGGACACTCTGTATTCCTTTTAGCCTCAAAATCCTAACCTTGCGCAGAGAGTATATCGTACGTGTGGTGGACCTAAGATCGTGCCGTTCCAATTTGACATAAACATATCATCTCCCTCGGCCAGACCGTATGAGCAGGCCTCTGAAATCTGATCAGCAGCATGCCAGAATCAATGTATGCTATAAACAGTACTTACCAGCACCGAGACCCTTCTCACCCTTGTCGAGCTCCTCCAGAAGTCTGAAGTTGCGCGGGACTTTGGCACCCATGGTGGTCAATGTTAGGCAGAGTTGTTGTGCGTGGAGAGTAAAGGAAGAAATTTAAGCCTATGTACAGAGCTATTCCCAGGTCTAAAGTGACTGCGATGTGTTTTTGGACTTCTTCGTTCTGGCGGATGGATGGGCTGTTGACAACGAGGCTAGCGGTCTGTGAGACACGGGTATGATTCAGGATTATATTTATCGGCTCGGCTATGCATCTGGATGCTTTTTGTGACCACCGTTGATATTGTAAGGCAAAGGCACCACATTGACAAGTAACGATACCTCAGCTCCATAGAGTGTAACATCCTCAAGGTCTGTACCATCCTCGTTGTCGATACAAGCCAGTGCTATAAAAGTAGGATTGCTGATACATTCACGCCAGGCCTTTCTATTACGGCCTCGCCAAAACATACTTGGCAGAATCAATCTGTATAGACAGCTGTACACAAGTCATACCCAATTCCATAATCTATCTCCAAGTCAATCGTCAGATGAATCCTTGAGACGCAATGGACGTGGACAGTAGGGCAGACCTGACTCAATAACATGGCAACACAAACTCTTGTTTCAGAGCTCACCAATCTCATTCAAGAAAGTAAGAGGAAGCATACGGAACTCAGAAATGTAAGTTCCAGCCCTCAAGGGGCCTGTACATATTATCTCTAACATATTTTAGGCAGCTGAGAAATCTCTGGACGAGATCAAGGCGCTGCGCTCGACCTCTGAGACTCAAACAGCAGCTGGTGGAATAGAACACTCGTATGCAAAGGAGATTATCATGCTGACCAAACACAGATCTGAGTCAACGGCCGAACTTCATAACGCCGTTTCTGATAGCGTGTGGAACGAAGAATGTCAAGTTCACGGGTATCGCAGTTGTATGTCTAAACAGACTAGCGGTGCTAGGCGGACTTCCAAGAAGTCGGCTGAGAGAGGTCCTCGAAGCATTTCGAGATGCCAATGGAGCTGGCATCGATGTACAGCTGAAAATACTCCAGACTTTACCATCCTTGATACTCAATTATCCGGATGACATCAAGGGAGAACTACTTGCGGCGGCACTGAATATATGCACGGCATTGCAGAGTAGTAAAAACCCTAGTGTCAACAACATCGCAGCTGCTACCCTGCAACCACTTGTTGTATGTCCCTACCTAACACCTCTTTTTATCTCGGCGTTTCTCCTTTAGCTTAAGATCAGTTTCTGACACAAGATGCGACAGGTTTCTGTTTTCGATAAGGTTATAGATGAAGATAGTGCGTATTGTCCATAGACCTCAAAACTTCACATCTAATCTGATATAGAAATCGCACTAGAAGTGCCAACGATAGGCGAGGCACCATCAGATGATGGACCTATTCAGCTCAGGGCTGCGGCTTTGGATGCGTATCGGGTCTTCAATGACCTCTGTCTATTAACGGAAGCTGACAAACCTCTCTTTCTGAAGTCAATTGGTATCCCACAGACGTTTGGTTTGGAACTAATCGAGTCAGTCCTCACAAATCATTCAGAGGTCTTTTTGAGCCACCCAGAACAAGCAAACATACTCCGCCAGCGAGTTATGCCGTTCATAATCAGCTCCTTGTCGGAGAAACTTAACTTTGCCGTGACAGTACGAATTGTGCGCATTTTATATACGCTGCTCAAAGGACATCTTGACATTCTCACTTCAGAGGGAGAGATGGCTCTGGGTCTACTGACACATATGCTCGACCAAGACACCGCGTTGTGGAAACGCTCGCTTTGTCTGGAGGTTTTGAGAGACATTTTTGTCCAAGCATCGCTGATCCGGCGTATCTATGCAATGTACGATGCGCAAGACGGAAGGAAGCCGATCCTTCGAGATCTGGTAGCCGCCTTCGTGCGCATAAGTACAGAAAAGCCTGTTCTCATCGGACTGAGCCAGCAATCTACGATCCCCTCAGCAAATCAGAATAATAACGGCTCAGAACAAGCAATGTTGGAAGCAAGTGGTGTCAGCGGCATTATAACTAGCCCATCTGGACCTACCGAGCCTTCGGCTGGTCTCAGTACTCAGTGGAGTAGTATGAAAGTTGCTTGCATCGACCAACTTGACAAGGTCAATCCACCGATGATTCCCGAGACTTACATCTACAGCCTCACGCTTACTTGTATCGGTGGTTTTGCGGATGGTCTAGCCAAGTTCATCTTACCGTTGACAGTTCCAGAGAAACCACGCAAAAAAGCGTTGAAGCAGTCTGAAGTTGATCCTAGCACTCCTTCAGACTTTAGATCTGGTGCTGAGAGGACTACGGCAACATCTTTCAAGAAAAACCCAGTACCTGCGAATCCTCTGAGTCTTGGAGACCACACTTTATTCGACCAGGTCAAGATTTGCGCAGGTATTGTGGAAGATTGTTGGCCTGCTGTGCTGGCCACATGTTCAACACTCCTATATGCTGCACTCGACTCGGAGTACTATCATACATTGGTCAGGTAAGTAAAGAGTTCCATGCAGCTGTGAATGGTGGCACAACTTGATCGCATAAGCTCAACTAATCGTTTCAACGTAGATCTTTCCAACGCTTTGCGCACGTAGCCGGCCTTTTGAGGCTATCAACACCGCGTGATGCATTTCTTACCACTCTGGGAAAAGCAGCAGTTCCTCCTCAACTACTGACTGCTAGCTCAACACAACAACCCCCAACGACTCCACCAACACAGAATAGTAGCATGTTCAGTAACGCAAGAGGGTTGCTTAGCGTCGATAGTCTGGTCAGCCAGCCAGAAAGAAAAGCAATTGGCGATGACACTGCTACAACTCTGAATACTCGGAACTTACTGTGCTTGAGAGCATTACTCAATCTGGGCATCGCTCTCGGTCCAACACTAGACACCGCTTGGGTCATCATACTTGGGACTCTCCAAGAAGCAGATTTGGTCCTGTTTTCGAGTGCCAAATCTATCAGAACTCCTGTTACAGTGCAGAAGTCTGAAACTCAGATAGCTGGGGAATCACAGCTAATGATGAACTTTGGCACTGAGGTCAAAGCTGTGGAAACTGCTGCTTCGAGGCTCCTTGAGAGTACGATAGACTTTCCAAACACTGCTTTCCTGGAGGTCTTAGCTGCATTGTGCAAACTACTCACACAATACAAGTCTTCCACCTCGGAGCAATCGGTACCATCATCGTCCACGTTGTCGATACGTCGAGGATCATTCCAGTCTCACCGTCGTATCGCAAGCACGATCGCAGCTCCAGCAAAACAGAATCAGGAAGATCTTTTTGCATTAGCAAAGCTGGGTGATATTTCGAGCATAAATATGGATAGATTCATGACCTTTGAACCAGAAGAGAGTGGCTGGAGCCTCATCAGCTCAGAGTTAGTCGACTCGGCATGCTCACCACCCACTGCCACATCCGTCAGATTACGAGCTGCTGAGATCATAGTTCGTCTGGTCTTGGAATCAGCTACTATCTCATTGTCTTTGCCAGATGATCCTCGTGGCATAGTACAGCTTCGTCTGCTTGAAACTCTGGATTTGGCATTGAAGCCTTTGCAACTAGAGGACCGGCAAATGCCTGTTGCCGTACATTTGGTTGATATTGACGTCCACAGAATAATACTGGAAGGTTTGAAGAGTCTTTTAGAACAATGTGGCGAGACATTTGTTAGTGGCTGGGACACAGCGTTCAAGATCGTTGGAAGTGTGTTCATTGAGAGTCTGCGGAATGGCAAGGATCGTAGGGAAACGAGCTCCAAGGCATCGACCGGGTCTGCTCGACTGATCCGCTCAGCATTTGTAAGCCATTCCTCACTGTACCTGATTACCATGTCCTGATACTAACAATCGACATGTCAGAGTTCCCTGCAGCTGATCTGCTCCGACTTCCTCTCATCGCTACCCAATTCGTGCTTCCTGATACTTGTAGATACTCTTTACCGTTTCTGCACACAGGATGACGATCTAAATATCTCTTTGACGGTATGTATTGCGCAGTTTCTTGGAGTCTTAGTTTGTATTGACTTTTCTAGACTGTCACATTCTTCTGGGTACTATCTGACTTCATATCTGGGAGAACCACTTCCTTCACCGTGACTTCAGATCATCTTAATGAGTCTGATGATCAAAACCTGGTGAAGCTCGCCTCAGGTGATGGCAAGGCTTCATCAGATGCAGCTCTTTGGATGCTGCTCCTCCTGAGACTTACAGCTGTAACTACTGATGGTATGTCTATCCCATCAACTCGAAGCTTTACATATTGACCAAGAGCTGTAGAACGACTAGAACTTCGCAACAGCGCTATTCAGACATTGTTACGCATCTTTGATGCTTATGGTGACCAACTCAGTCAGTCAGATCTTGAGGCTCCACCCCAGGCATCAATTCAGGATCTGCCAGAGACTAACAATATCCAGGTGCTGAGGCATGGTCGGTATGTCTGCGATCTGTGATGTTCAAATTGTTGACATCCATCGAGGAGCGATTACAGTCCACACACGAAGACGGCTCTGATATCTCCGAGCAAGAGAAGACTGGCTGGAACGAAACCACAGTTGTGGTTTTGAACGGTATCACCAAGCTTCTCGCAGATTATCTTGACGTTCTATCTGATCACCACACGTTTAAGGGCTCATGGCAGAGCCTGTTGGACCACTTCAAGACTCTGCTAAGTTACGAAGTGATGGAGATTAATACAGCAGTCTTCAAATCGCTACGACAATTACTCTCTAGAGGAAACATGAAACATGGAAAGACGAACTTCGACAAGGCTTCAGTGGACTTGGCTTGGTGCCTTTGGTCGGATTGCCTTCCTACCGTGAGCCGGAGCAAATACGAGAAGGCTGGCAAGACCAAGGCCTTCAACAATCAAGACTACTTTCTATCATATGTCTCTGCTTTCCAGGAGGTGTACAGGTTAATTGAACCCCAACTTGATGTCGACCGTGTCAAGACGATGCTGAAGCTGATGCGCGTTGCCATTCAGCAGGCGAGTGCAGCAACTTATTCTGCGGACATTGACTACCTCACCCCATTACAGTCTCAAGTCCTCGAATCTTTGAAGATGATACGGACCAATATTAAAGGTATACCGGCGGCACTAATATCCCACGTAGCAGAGTTTGTCGCTCTTGCTTATGAACCAAAGTCATCGAATGAAAGTAAGCAGCAACCGACCTACGTTGCTTTATCAAAAGCGTCGATGATCTTATCGGAAAGTCTGATCACTGCACATTGCACTGATACAAGCATCTACACTAGCGGCTCAGTATTGCTGTCACTCAAAGTGCTCGCACAACCTATTGTTCTTAAATACGCATTCCCCATCATCAGCAAAAGTATATCTCCGTGGCGTCAATCTACGATATCATCGCTAGCAATATTGAAGGCCATACTGCCGACAATAACATCAGACACCCTGGGTGAGGAAGTTGTACGACCAATTTGGGCCTCGATCGTGACTATTGCCAACGGACTCACATCCGCAGATTGCGAAGAGGCACACGAAACCACGGACATCAAAGCTGATCAAGAATTCGATGTCACATCCTTCCTCAGCATGCGCGAACTCATCACCCCAGCTCTTGGCTCATCAACTATTCTCGATAAGAGTCGAAGGGCATACATGGAATCACTATTTCGCATGTCGCTTATCCACGCTCCACAACCCCAAGAACTGCCGCAAGTGAGCCAAGAACTCCTCGCCGTCCTCACACAACCTCGACGTGGATCCACTACAGATTCTCCGCCCAGCGCACGTGCCAAGATGAGCTATATCTGCATCGATGAGCTTCTTTCTCTTGTTGCAGTACATGACTCTTCACCGGCAAGAGTCAAGCTCGCACAAGCCGCTGCGCCGTACCTGATTCTCCGCGCTGGTCTCACACTTCGTGCATACATCGCAGATCAGCCACTACGCGGCCACATGCCCCAACCACTGTCGCAAAGAAAGGAACTGCTATATATCTTGAAGGCTTTGGTCAATTTAAGGTGCGAACCGGAAGGTATTCCAGATATGCCAGCTGTGGAGAGCGAGGGCAAGAAGCATTTGCTGAGGTTGTACCCGTTGTTGAGTAGGGCGGTGCCGGCTGCAAGTAAAGATCAGGAGGTGCTGGAATGGGTAGGAAAGGCACTCTATGAAGTGGGACTAGAGTTTGCTGTATGAAGGGGAAGAGCTGCCAATAGATGAAGTTCTTAAGGTCTAAAGGTAGTATTGTCAACTGTAGCATTTAGATGAAGACGTAACCACCTGGCAAAGATCACTATTACGATTGTGAACCGGTGAGCATGGAGAACTAAATATGGAAGGAGGATAGATATGAACGCATGCTGGCATTGATAATTTGGAGCCACGATCTCTACTCAGGTAGGCTCTTGAAGCTCTTGAAGCTTCTCAAACTCGTCAGCCACCTTTACCGTCTCTAATGTTTCAAACTTTCGTAGCTGGAGGTCTTGCGACTTGACTTTTCTTGTCCTTGATTAGGATCTGATCTTTCCTTACATCCATTCGCGAGACTTGGTTTTGCCTAGAGAAACTTGGGAACATAATAAAACGGGTAGTAAAAGCCTAGACCGTGATTCAGGTGAAGGAGTTTTGGTATTTGTTTGGTAGTTGTACATCAGGTACGTCCTAGCAAACAATGAGCAATGGTAATGCAGATTTTCATGCTATGTAACTCCCGAGCGCCATGGCAGTTACGCCTTACTATTAAAATCCCTCAACCAAGCATCATACCTCACATCTTTGACTTAGTGTTCTCGAAGCTTTCCAGCATCGATCGCTTCATCTCATCTGCAGGCGTTTCCTTTGCAGGAGCCGGTAGCTCAGCTGCGCCAGTTTCTAGTGCTCTCGCCGCAAGAGTTCGTGCCTGTGCGTCTCCGACCTTGCCGTAAACAGCCATGGCTGAAGCAATCATGCTGCCAATATCTCCGACATTGCCAGGCACGACAACTGCAGTACCTTCCTTAGCCAGCTTGCCGAACGCATCGACATATTTCTCAGCGATACTCAAGCTGACAGCACCTTGTGCACTCTGTTCTCCGCGCTTGATCGAGTCAGCGACAGCATCAATACCAGCAGCCGTGGCCTTGGCTTTCAACAAAATAGCCTCAGCTTCTCCAGATGCCATATTGATCTGCTCGCTCCTCAAAGCCTCAGACGCCAAGATTACACTTTGTTTCCGGCCCTCAGCAATGTTAATTGCAGACTGTCTCTGACCTTCGGAGTCAAGAATCTCGGCTCGTTTGGATCGCTCAGCCGTGACTTGTCTGTGCATAGCCTCTACGACTCCGTCTGGGGCGTGGATATCTCTGATCTCGTATCGTAGGCACGTAACACCCCAATCTTGGGCGGCTTCATTTATGGCCTGTGTGATATTCGTGTTCAGTGCTGCTCGCTCCTTAAGGACATGGTCGAGAGTGAGTTGACCTATTTCTGAGCGCATTGTAGTTTGTGCCAATTGGGAGATTGCATATTCGGCATCCTCTACTCCGTAACTGCCCAGTTATCAGTTAAGTGTGGGGCGCAGACATAGGTTCATCCTACCTAGCGTTATATGCGTCGAACACTCTGGTATACAGGACACCATCCAGCTCCAGGGTAACATTGTCTGCTGTGATGGCACTTTGGCTTGGAATTTCCATAGCATTCTCCTTCAGGCTCTTAACATATGCGATCTTGTCAATGAATGGAGCCAATATAGCAAATCCTGGTGGAAGAATTCGACTGAACTTTCCCATGCGCTCAACGATCCATGCTGTTTGCTGTGGTACGAATCTGACAACTGTATTCGCTGGTAATGAAGGGCGCTGAAAGTAGGAGGAGGGAACATTGGAGTTGTTTACCTCCAGCAAGCCGGAATTGGGTGCTCTTATAGTACGAGTCGAGTGGAGGTTTCGGCGATGTGAATTGTTGTTGATGCTTGCGGCGAGGAGTGATCGAGAGGCCAGTGCTGGACCGATAGATCTGCTTAGAGCTTGCCAGCTCAAAGCTCGACGAGCTGTGACTTCCAATGCCATTGTCATTTACAACAGTTGCGGGCAGTTTGCGTATGCAAGGTAGTACCTGATGGAGCTTAATTTGATGTATAAGTTGTGAGTAAGTGACAAGGCTGGAGCAGTACTTGATTCACCCCTGCCATTCTTTAGCTCTACGCCAATGCATACAACAGAAGGGTGTCAGAATTCTGTGCTATTAGGTAATCCACACCAAAACTCCAACAAGTGGGTATCAGAATTCCGTCCGCACCCCGCACAGGCCACCAACTTCGAAAATCGCGATCGCGCTCTCTTCTATCGACAACAACTCTATCGCACTCATGGGCCGACTAACAAGATCAAATCCTTTTCGATCACCTTTACCTGAATCTTTACAAGGAAAAGAAGTTCAGACTACGCGTCGGACTCGATTCTTTAATACGTTAGCTCGTAATAGCGGCTCGATGTCGCTACGCAAGATTTCGAAAGAGAATAAGATAGATGGCTCGAGATAGGTCCTCTAGCTAAGAGAAGAACAACGCCGAAGTCTACAATCCTCGGGAGGAAGTCAAAGATTACGAAATCGATTTGCAAGCTCCTTTGTTCACCGACTCGAAATCCCGTACGAAAACAACCTTACGATATTCAAATCGCGTACCACGGAATCGATGTCGGACCTCGTCAATTACAACGGAAAACCAAGGAACATACTAAAGCAGGAGGTCGATACATGATGGCGTACGTCAATAAAGTTATTTCCGATAATAGCCATGCCGAGAGGGAGAAATACGGCTCGGATCACGTCTGAATGCCTATCTTTAATTTCTTCGATCATATCGTGTATACCGATGAAATGCATATCGATCCTACAGTCCAATCTCGCAATGGAATCGTTCGGGAACAAGGGACACGAGACGATCCCGAGAGTATCGAAGAACGGGCTCCTTTAAAAGGTGTTCGGTGGCATCTCGCTGCTTGATTTATTTCGTGGGAGAAAGCCGAAAAGACCGAGTTCTATAACGATGAAGAGGATAAGATGGAACGCCCCCCTTACCCCTAAAGCCTCGTCGACGACTCAAAACGGAGACCGAGGAGGAATATCATCGTCGAGTTCAAGAATGGGAGGCCGGAAGGCCTCATGAGCTTGAAATCAAGGTTCGGGGCAACGCAATGACTCATAAGCACTATGTAGATATGCTTCTACCTATCCATGTACAAGCTATCGAGTCTATGCGAGAAATTAATGATAAGCCGTGGTTGTTACAAGAGGACGGTGACCCTTCTCACGGTATGCGAAAGAGAGGTCTTGCTCAAGAGTATAAAGAGGCCTATAATATACAAAATCTATATCACCCGGCACAGAGTCCGGGTTGTAATCCGATAGAAGGTGTTTGGGCTATCTTGAAGCAACGACTACGACGAAGAGTCTTTGATTCCAAGGAGGAGATGAAGGAGGCTATCCAAGAGGAATGGGACAAGATTCCGACAGAGGAGATACGGGATCGTATTGCCGATATGCTTAGAAGATGCGCCGAGCTTCAAATGTCCGGTGGCAAGCCTATTAGAGGAAATAAGTGGTGATATTACGTCGTGAATCAATTATATATCCGATTCAAAAGCTATTCTCGCTTTTTTTATCTTAGTGGCCTGTGCGGGGTGCGGACGGAATTCTGACACCCACTGTTGCTCGAAATGGTGTTTCCCCCGACTTAATCAACAACCTTCAACAAATAATGGCAACATTAAAGCGATTGAATCGTTTTCGCACACCTTTACCTTCACCTTTAGCTAGTAAATAAGCCAGTGCCCGAAGGAAGTGCAAACTTATTGATAGATTCGTGAAAAGTAACGGTTCGCGTCTCTTGAATCAGATCTGAGCAGATTGCAGTATTTCCGAGTCTTGCGACCGTCTTTGTCGAGATCAGTACTTGAAAATTGGTTTCCCTTGGTTATTACAAGAAGATAGAGAACCATCTCATGGTTTACGAAGTTACGGCCTTTTCCAAGAGCATAAAGATACTCATAATATTAAAAACCTGTCCCATCCTGCGCAGAGCTGGAAAGATCAGGTGGGAAATCCATTAGAGTGGTTATGTTGCGTTGTAAATAGCTCATAATGTCCTTTTAATGCCCTTCCAACATTTTGCTGCCAATTATATAATCACACGGAATTTTGACACCCTGTTGTGTACGACTTTGGTCAACAGAATAAATCGCGTAGGTAAAACTAGGTGTTCATATTCTCAAGGGTCACAATTATCGAGTAAAGAGAATTATGAGATATATCGCAGTTTCGAAATGAGCTCATTTGACTAGCTTCTACGAGGGCCTCAAAAGACTACTCTGAACTTCCTCTTCCCACCACTGAGGGAAGTTGATAACTTTCTTGTTTTTCCTAGCATCCTCAGCCGCGAAGACCATCGCATGACTCCTGATGACTTCCTCCAAGCTGCATCCAATATGCTCTTTCTGTGCATTAGAAACTTCAGCGCCATGGTTTTTGACAGCATCGATTGCAAGGATGAATTGTCGGGTGAGTCCTGCATCGCCTCCTCCGTGTCCTCCTCCGGCCAGATGAGGTTTATAAGTCTTCTTGATGCCAGTGATGAAGTCTTCCACCGTAATAGTGCTGCTGTCGGCGTAGATCTCGCCATCAGAACCATATATATGATAGAAGCGCTCACAGATTCGCTTGGTATGAGCAACCATGTGAAATATCGCGGTTTTGGCCCCACGTCCTACGAGAGCCTTTTCATTATCATCAGTTTCCTTCGGGAAAGGTTCATTGTCCCATGTCATAGTGACGACTTGATCATCGCAGACGTCGTTGTCTGCTTCCCATACGCACCGTCCAAACCAATTCTTGGCCGATACTTCCGCCGCTGGAGTCGTTTCGTTATAATCTTCCTCAAGCTTACTTCTCAGTGCTTCTTCGCCACCCGAAGAGCCTCTCACTGCCAAAAATTCCTCAATCTCAGGCAGAACTATGTCTACGGGCCAGTTCGTGTTTCCACTTGCGAGGCCTTTCAACTCTTTGCCTAGGTAGATCTTCTTGGCAGAGTATTTACAAGACGTTTCTATGGGACAAGAAAGACAATTTGTGGCACTTCGAGCCGCAGTTGGCTTTCTGGTCTTGTTGAAAAGTTGCAGAGATCCTGTAGATGTGATCGATGAAGGAATATGAGCAGGAGCAGATGAATTAAGTGGAGAACATAACAGCCACAATAGCAGATCAATGTCGTGGCATGATTTAGTTAGTAGCGATGGTGCAGTGGTAGACTCCTTACGCCAGTTCCCCCTGCGATGATTAGTTGGTGAACAAAACATACTTCGTAACCTTACCTGACGTATGAATGGGTAAAATGCCACCACCCCACCGGCTCTGTATGATTAATGGACATGATCTCTCCAATAACTTTGTCTTCTAGGAGAAGCTTCCTCAGCAGCATGTTGTGTGGGCTGTATCTGAGAACATGTCCAATTGAGAAGATATTCGAAGGAGTGGTGTTATACGGAAGGTCCGGCAGCATAGACCTGTATATATCGACGCAGTCCTCCAAAGAGCAGGCGAGAGGCTTCTCACACATAATGTGCAGCCCGAGCGGAGCCAATCCAACAATGACCTCCTTATGTTGTTCGTCAAGAACGCATATGAAAACGCCGTCAACACCTTCTGGCACGTCTTCTCCGCTCGCAGCTTTTGTACGCCTCTTCAGCTCCCAGGTTACAAAGTCTGACCAGTCCTCAAACTGCTGTCCTTCAGAAGGTCCAGACTTTCCCCAAATATATCGCTCTCCCAAACGCTTCCTCTTGTATGCAATGGGTTCTGCCACAGCGGCAATAATTCCATTCGATGCCCCCTCTGTAGCTCTGGCATATGCATTGCCTCGAGAGCCTGCTCCAACGACGAGTAGGCGAGGAGGCTTCGCTGAGAAAGTTGGGCGAGGAGGAGCTGGTAGACGGTCTGCGTCGTCGCTCAAGGGGGAGTCTGCATCTGCGTGAGGAGTCATTGTGTTCTAAGTGTGACAATTTGTGGTGGTATTCCTGAGAATGAGTATGTATCTTGACAATGCTTTCATCTGGTAGCGGTTCAGCCTTCTTTGCATACGGTTGGCATGTAACTTTACGAGCTTATCATATCATTTCCATATGCAATGATTGCCATATGCTAAGGGCTGATGAAATGCTTGGATTGAGGAAGTCCACCGTCGAGAGGTAGCTCACCCAAAAGTGGAGCACCGTATGAACATGGCATTCAGGGCCAAGAATTGATATACTACAGATCCTCACATTCTCTAACAACGTACGTTTAATCACACATCCCATGCGGTAAGATCTGTCTTAAACCTTCAATTGTTTCTAATTGCAGGATTGCTCGGTAAGGTCACGGTACTTACTGGTCCATAAAATATTCGCTAATATAGGGAGTCGATGTCTTGGGAGGAAGACACATTAGAGATATCAGACATAACGTAAGTCGTGGCGTAACGCGGGGAGTGGCGTAACGGGGGGGATCTCAAATTAGTGGAAGCTTTATTGCTCACTGTCCTCAAAATCGTATTATACTTCTAATTCTTCCTCTACATACGTCCCACTTACTTCAATCACTCGACGTTGCGATTTTCGGTCCGTTAAAGAAACGGCTAACCGCAGCGCTCTCCCACCTCAACCAAGCACAGCTCGTACGAATACAAAAGGTCGAGTGGATAGCGGCGTATATTCAGGTTCGTTTAGAGTCACTCGATAGTTCTCATATCGAGGCAACGTGCCAATAAATCGCAGTCAGAACATGTTCGACAGCGTCTAGAGTCTTGTTTACAAGCAGCGTGCACACTAGGTGCAGGGATTGACTGCGCAGGCGAACAGAGCCTCAATTGAAGATATTAAAACTGTACTTATTTAATAATATCACCACACAGAAGACCTAACTCTCCTGCCTTCAAGCTCGATAACCTTCTTACAGCGCCAGGGCATCTCTCTGATGCGATTACGAATTT